>CM067364.1:43315585-43444329 GCA_034401795.1 Chaetoderma sp. LZ-2023a
ACGACACGACGATGTTATCGAACATGACTTTTGAATAATGGCATATTGCACAATAGTGGTCACATATGAATTGTAGGTGACCGGCTGTGCGCTATTGTTTTCCTGTCAAAATGATTAATGTGACATTTGACAATATCTCGCCAAATCAGGATTTAGAACAATAGTGTCCAGTGGCCACCTGCATTACCAATAGCGCACAGCCATGTCATTTAGAACGATAGCACGCAGCACCCACTTATGAACAATAGCGCACAGCTGGTTGGTATCTGTTGAATATTTTGAAACTAGTGCGAATTGAAGCTTCTTATGTCAAATTAGTATCCAAAAAATTTGCTTAAACTACCACTGTGCCACGATTTAGGTTTAAAAAATCTTAAAATATTATATCTGATGAATATTTTGAAACTAGCGTGAATTGTAACTTCCTATTTAAATTAGTATAAAAAATATTCGCTTAAACTACAACCGTGCCATGATTTATGTTTGAAAAATCAAAAAGTAAAAATATTATATCTGATGAAGATTTTGAAACTAGTGCGAATTGAAACTTCCTATGTCTAATTAATATAAAAAATATTTGCTTAGACTACCACCGTGCCATGATTTAGGTTTGAAGAAAAAAATCAGAAAATAACATTTTATGACATTTGTAAGTTATATGGTATTAAATTGTGACATTTGACCATATCTCAACCGATCAGAATTTAGAACAATAGTGTCCAGCAGCCACCCGCATGAATAATGGTGCACAGCCGGTCATTTAGAACAATAGCATCCAGCGCCCACTTATGAACAATAGCGCACAACCGACACTTATGAACAATAGCACGCATTGGCCACCTGCATGAACAAAATGTGTTCTAGTTAGTATACAAGCAGTATGATTTAACATAGACGCATGTGTTGACTGCGACGTGCTATAAAATTGATTGAAAACATTAATAGAATTGTGTTAAAATAAATAATGAGAGTTTAATGTGTAAAGAAGTTGTCAATATATAGCAAACTTATTCTCTCGATAGCAATCTTGTTTCTTAAATCAAGTAGTGAATTGTATTTTACAATTTAGTGTTAGGATATTGATTTACACAATTATGGATGCTACACTAAACGAACAAGAGAATGCTATTAATGTGATCTGTAGTTCAGATCGACCGGTCGGGTACCGGCCGTACCAGCTAAGCTGGGTACACGCCGCCCATCCTGGATTCGTTCTCTGAATACACCCCCCTGGGTAGAGCCATGGGTGCATATGGGCCTATGAGAGAGATCATGTTGCGAAAACGACTAAGTTCGTTAAAGCACATAATGCGCATGCGCACGCTTAGATGCTATTTTTGATGGAGCACGTAATTTATGACCAAGATAGGATGACGCTTTTAGTGTACTGAGATGGTTCCCTGTAATCCTTTTTGATTACCTATTCCCATTAAATCTGGCATTAATCAAGACCAGAATTCGACAGGCTTTTCAAATCTGTAAACCATTTTAAAATTGGTTAAGAAATGGCTGAGTTATCCATGGAAAACCCTTCTTGATTATCTTCAAAATATTGCTGTGACGTCATAACCACGTGGGCGCAGAACCTCTAGAATGTTCTAGAACTTTCGACTGTGCTATTATTAGCTACACGCTGATTGGCTGTTGCTCAAACGATGACTGGTTGGAGCCTGCACCTGTGACATCACAAGGAGTATAAAAGGAGACGCGATCCAGAGATCGAGAGTATCCTCGGCCAGGGGCCGAACAGGTTGGATCTGTACTAGCTACTATTGAGCGATAGACATTACGCATATAACTTCGGTTTCTGATGGGTTCTCTCCCGTAGCTAGCAGTGCCAACCCATAGCAAGAAAAACTATTTTGTAACTCCCTACTTGCAGGAGAAATTTGGAACTTTCTAACTATCACTCACGAATATCAATATCTACTTCGGAACACGAACTTGCGGTGAGGCCTTTACGGCCTGAATATGTAATTCTACAGATGTAGAGACAGGATGTTCTTTGATGGATGACTCACCGGATCTGCCGGCCATGCCTAAAAGTGGTATTTCAACTGTCACTACACTAATGTCGTGTACGTTCTTCTAACTTTCGACCGCATCAATTAAACTCTGTCCCATGCATCTTCAGAGCTGGCTGACGTACCCAGCACCATTACGCTTTGTTTTGTATCTTCATTTGCATCTGATAACCCCCACTTGTGATTGGGTTGTTGTCAACTTCCATCCGTGCCATCGGTGTATGGCAACTTTCTTCACAGCAGTAGTATTATCGTATCTTTTGCTGACTGCTCGTTGGACATCCTACTAGGCTTACAGTGCTGAGCGATGTACTCCCGCTATGAGTGTTCTTGCGGGAATCCTGTTTGCGGAAACCAACCTGTGGGAACTTTCCAGCTTCCTGAGAATGCATCAACGCATGTTAACTACGGAATGACGTATCAATTTCAGTAACACAGTAGCCTAACTTAAGAATGACTATCGAGTATTCAAGTAACTATACTTCACATTCTAATTATTTCGCTATATATACTTCTCTAATTATATTGTATCCGTAAGAACGGTCCCGATGACTAAAAGGTACCGTAATGGTCTTGGGATCGCTAGTTATAATTTCTGTATTTGTTTATAGTTATTCTCATTTTCTGTAAGGTGTTTTACTAACCGCACCGTAGTAGGTTCGTTAACCTGTGCTAAAATATATAATTCTGATCATATTACACTGTATTGATTGTTCTGCTTAGTTTATATATGTATATGGCCAGTAGCCATCAGTTCATAAGTTTTGTTTATTTATAGAAAATATAGGACTGCAGTGCACGTAGGAAACACTATACAGCAACATTTATATATACAGCACCTTCTCCCGCCATCAACAATTTTTCACTGAGGTCGCTGTCCATGCTATAACTGTTTATCCCGGCATGCTACCGAGTAAACCATTTCTATTCAGCTCGATAGGATAGGTTTAATATGATTAGAGACACTTTCTTCGTTAACAAATCTGTAATATACTCTTCACTTACGGTAGTGCGATAATCTAGTCCCGCACTCCGGTAAGACTCATAACTCTAAGATTGTGTCTCTCTTCATGCTCCACTCAGCCTTGTGGCTTCTTAATTGTTTGGGTGTCTCTATCCACACGATGGGCTGATCCGACTCTGGGAAACTATTGTGGATTCCGAGCGGTGATGGCCAGGGTGCGGTGTCACATACATTTCCCTTGTATCTTTGGATACTTAGTAGTTAGCACTTTTGCCAATGTAGGAAAGCATTGTGAAAAACTGTCTTAATTATTATTTTATTTGCTGAACAATCCTCCCACACTGCAGTGCAAAACTGGGCAACTTGTATATAAACCTAACGACAGGTTAAACAGTTAGTTCCATAGGACCCGGTGATTGGCGAGATGCGTATCCCAACTGAAAGAATGTCTGGGCATGATATTTAGATCTGCCACGCCCTTACGGGAAGGACATTTACCCCCACCATAACGATAGGACAATTGTCTAATAATGCTTTCGTGAAAAGTAACCAATGTCCTGTAACGTTTTATGTGGTTATGGAGTGGGATGTCTGGATTCATATCCAGTTCAGAGATCTTACTAAGTAACATGTATGAGCGCTGTCTTCAGTATTGGTGTCTTAGGGCTACTGTTCTTAATGACAGCCGTGTCTAATAGCTAGGTAGATACCAGCCATTTGCGGCCTAAAATAGTTCTTGTTTCGGATAATTAAAAGCTAATTAAGCAAAGCAGAAGACCCGCATAAATAAGGTGGCAACTACTAATTCAGCATACTAAGAATCACATAAGACGGTGACGAGGGAATCCATCGGGAATCGCTCGTCCCATTTTCACGTAAAACAGCACGCAGCCCTATAGTCATAATCTTACTAGGTATGGTCTTTTCTTCCTCAAGCATTTTTGGTTGAAATATTAGAGTGGGCCCATCTTTGCTACTCTTCTCCCGCTTTAAGCAGTGGCGACACCTTCCCAAGATGGAGGCCCGCACGAGGCACTTGCCTCTCGCAAAGATTCAGCGACGACGGTCCACGCGAGGATAATACTCCTCACCCAAACTAGCACTAGGAGTAGTGCCCACGTGAGACACATAACTTTTCGTCCGAGATAATCTTCTTCCTTTCAGCTTAGAGGTATAATAACTTATATTAAGTTAATCAGTTACGTCTCATGTATGGGAGCCTCCCTTGCAGGGATACCTCTGTGGACCTACGAGTCTGTGCGGTACCTCCGGGAGCCCCATGTTTAAAAGTTCATCTGGCTGTCTCTATATATCGTATTTTCGTATGCTCTTATTTTAGTTTTATCTAGCATATTTATAATTGTTTAGTTAAAATCATTGTATAGACTTATATTTTAGGTCACCAAATCAAATCTTGTAAGTTCATAGATCACGAAATTGCTATGGACAGGCATACTGGTGACACAAATTCATGGGATGAGACAGTTGTATTTAATGTTCGCGACGATGGTCGCACGGCCCCACTGGAGCGATTGAGTTCCACCGGCCTTAGGAGCCGGTTTTTGTTACCCACAGGGCAGTCTCGTACAAGGTCCATCATCCCGAGACCAGATGCTAACCAGCATCATCATTCGTCGTGCACTTGCGGCATGGCGAGTCGACTTGATACACCGGAATGGCCCAACACTACCCCGCGAGCTACAAGTGGTACCCGATGTGGGGCTTGAAGAACATCAGTATTTACACGCAGCGAACTCATGCCCACACCATACAGTGAGCTTAGCTCAATACCTTCTCCATTTAGCGACGACTCCCTCGATCAAGAGGTAGCGTCATACGATGGATTTTCAGCTCACATGCTCACCGACTATGCCAGAAATTCAAGGGAATCAACAACACCGCACTATAACCTGTTTTTGCCTGTTAGCGACGGCGCCTTTTGGGATGCCTCACAGGCGGGGACAGAGTTCAGAACCATATCGGATGCCTGCGACGGGCCACCACCAACAGGGCCGAATCGTGGACGACCCCAACAAAGACCCGATTACGGGCATCTCAATAATCCTTCAGACTACTATCGTTCACCCGTGCCATCTACGGAGACCATATGGCCGGGTGATAATCCACATTACAGACAACATCCCGCACCGCCCCCTTCTAGCGCAATGGTATACTCAAGGGGAACCATGCAATATTATCAGGAAGAATCTGCACCACCGTTTCGCCGGTACATCAGTCACGCTACACATCACGACCATCAGCCGACTGCACCACCACCATATGAGGAATATCAGTCCTCACCTCGGGGAGAACGTCCGCGTAATCTTCACAACATTCCGCCTTCCGTCCATAGACCCATGCCGGTCTATGGCTCTACAACTAGGGCGGACTCATTAAATTGGAGTACGCGTGTCCTCGCTCCTCGGCATCGGCATCGATGGGAAACACCACCACCACCACCACCAGCACCATCTGCATCACAACCAGCCTCACAATACTCGTCAGTTTCTCAGATACCCGCACCACACTGATTTCAGCCACTTCATTCTTCCCGCAGTCTTGGCCGAGTCATGCTCCCTCCCGAATTTAGTGGGGAGAATGACTGGACCAATTATAAAATACAGTTCGAGATCATAAGTCAGACTAACCACTGGAACGATCAGCAGATGGGTGAATATCTCGCCGCAAAGCTTTCTGGAAAAGCCCTTCAAGTGCGGATCTTGGGACTGACTACACACCCACCTACACACAATTGGAACGAGCATTGATGGAGCGATTTGGCGACACAGCCCTTGGAGAAACCAGTCGTCTTCAACTTAAGAACCTCCGACGACGCGTGGGAGAAACTCTTCCAGAGTTAGCTAGCCAAATCAGAAGGCTAGTCACCCGCGCATATCTGAGCACCAATACGGAAGGCGTGATCCATCTGCATCTCGACACTTTTATCGATGCATTGAGCATAGAAATTATTTCTAGGCGACAGCAGTAATTTGACCCAATTAACGGCAACCGCGGTTTGTATAGAAAACCTTCTGGAGCGGGAAAGGAGTAGCTGACATCAACTTCATCCTATCAATGGGATAGAGAGAATATAGTAAAGAATTTACAGAACTCGAGATACCCTCAAGACTACATTGTAATTTAAAGCAGCACTATTGGCAGACACCGAGTACCTCATAATCAATGCAGTTTGTGAGCGATGTCTAGATCTTCTTCATGGAAATATGCGAATATCTAAGATGCATTCTAGAAAACAATTTAAATTCCATGATCAATAGACCGTTCCAAGTTTATCCAGCCATCATACGACATCATAATCAACTAAGTGACGTGTGTGTGTGTGACGTCATGAATGACTTGATATAGTCCGTCTTTAACGCCTAAAAGTCCGATACGTTGTAGGAATTGTACGCCTTTACCATTTAATAAATATTCTGTTAAATATTTTGAAACTAATTTGACTGGGCGCTGAAAAGAAAATTTCTTCTTGCTTTGTGTATGTTCAGCTACGTTATGCTACCCACACTATGAATTATATTTATATTTGAAACACAATATGTAGATCGGAAACATCTATTATATTTATATATACTTGCAGCAGAATGCTTTTCTCTTTTCTCACCATTATGACATTAAATTGTGACGTCATACTGTGGCGACAAGCTACATGCACAGTGCGACCCAGAATTCATTTCGTGTTGAAATATTGAAGACTAGTTATGACGCCAAACACTTCTTTAATTTGTTTGTTGGGCAAACCGCGCAGAATTATGCTTTCGTATAATTTAAATAAAATAACATATATTGTTTACATATTTTCGAATACTTTAGTATTAAATTTCGCCACGGAAAGTAATTTTTTCAATTTCTCATGAGAATCACGGAAAGACGTCATCGTGTGAATCATGATCATTGTGGTATGATGCCATCATCGCGTGAATAATATTTTGTTGTTGCTGATTCAACAGCTCATGCACACCATCATATCAATGAGATGCAATTTAGAGGAATATTATAGAGACTGTTAAACTATAGAAGTACGTGCGAGCTAGCGTGTGTGAATACGTGTGTGTGTATGCGTGTACGTGGACATGAAAATATACGCCACGTGTACCGCTTTAAATATTTATAGGCTACATGTTTGCCTACAGTACAACTTAAAAATTTATAGAAACAACACACCTAGTTGTTAGTAAGAATTGTTCTTTCGAATATTTTGAACATAAGGCAACAATGCGTTCGTATCCAATTATGTTCAAGACAGATTTAGCATTAGGCCTACATCTTATTTTGTTTTGGAAACATGTTAAGTTATTTCTGAGCTGTATTGTGCATGTGTAATATGCACGTGTAAATAGTTAACACTCCATATGGATACGTGTAAGTGCCTACGTATCATCGGATAATGGGGTTTCGAGGGTGTAAGCTCATTTTCGCCGATTTAATATAAGAGTAAGAATTTTATCAACAAATTTGGTCAATTTTGTAACTATAGCAAACATTCGCTAAAATAAAACATGCATAAGAATAAAAACATGCATAAGAATAAAAATAAACCCTAAAATAAACTTACTCCTTATAAATATCCACTATCTGGTCTACAGATGCAATCTCAGTATTGCGTCATGTGTTTTCGAGGGTGATGTAATCACGTAATTTAAACGCTAGTGAGGCGGTGAATTGATGTCATTTTTATGATTTGAGCAAAAGAGAGTCTGTCACCGATAATAATGCTATAAACGGGTCTGATACAAACACAGAACTTAATTTATAGTTGTAAATCCAGATCAGGTTATATTCCGCTTTTCGTGATAACCGGGTAGCAGCAAATTTCAGCCAAAACATTAAAAAGGTTAAAATCTGTCAGTTTTTTTGTTTGGAAATTGGTAAATGTTGTATTGAAAATGAACATAACGGTTTTGCCTACCGGAAAATAGAAAAATATTATTGAAATTTATATCGCATGTGGTAACTAGGGCCTGTTTGAATTGCCATTGCGGGTAGAGAAAATCAATCTAGATCTGAAAACTACATACGCACCCCATGCCAGTTCCACGCTTCGGGAGAAATAAATTATTGCTTTGGCAACGGGGCTGCTATGGTACTCAGGACTGGAACTGGCAGATCTACTTGGACGCAAAAACTGGATTGATTTGTATAATTTCCTTATCAGTTATCAGTATTTTTATCATGGGTAAAAAAGTATTAGTTCAAATGCATAAAATAATCACTACGCGCGTCTTTTTAAAATTTACACTTGTGGTGTACAAATACTGTATTTATTTAATGACATATGATTTGTTGACATCGCCTAAGCGACGCGCGCGTGAGAACGTCAATAGTACGTACCTCGAAATCACATGACCATCGAAATCACCTTACTGGACGCATACGCGTGCGTCTGCATGCGCGTACGTACGTATGCACGCACGCACACACACACGCGCGCACACGCACGCGCGCACACACACAGGACGACACAATCCTCAATTTGTTTCGAAAAACAAGGGGGGTATTAACATTATTTTTGTTTTATTTGCGTCAAGTCCACTAAATACCCCTGGTCAAGTTCGACTCGCTAACCATAGTCAGTTTCATGGTTTACTGATCATGCGCAGTTGCTATGCCCAGTCGAACTTGATCTTAGTCGACTGTAGTTCGTTGGTACCCGGTTCCCTATTGAATTACTATTGCAGAAAATTTAGAGCCGGGTAAAGTTCAAAGTTCAAAGTTGTTTATTTCTTACCATATTTTACATATATATATATATATATATATATATATATATATATATATATATATATATATATATATATATATATATATATATATATATATATATATATATATATATATATATATATATATATATATATATATATATATATATATTATGGAAGGCCATCAGGGTCACAATTCGGTATTTATTACGCATAATAAATCGAATTATTATGCATAATAAATACCGAATTGTGACCCTGATGGCCTTCCATAATATATATATATATATATATATATATATATATATATATATATATATATATATATATATATATATATATATATATATATATATATATAGACCGAAAATGGGCAGTCCATCAAAGGCACAGCCTATGAGTCGATGGACCCCCTGACATATAATACGAGACATAGGGGATGAGCGCTGCTATGATGCTGATGCTATGACATGTAGTACATAGCATATAGCATGTAGCTTATACGTATGCATGTACACGCACGCACGCACGCACGCACGCACGCACGCACGCCCGCACGCACGCACGCACGCCCGCACGCACGCACGCACGCACGCACGCACGCACGCACGCACGCACGCACGCACGCACGCACGCACGCACGCACGCACGCACGCACGCACGCACGCACGCACGCACGCACGCACGCACGCACGCACGCACGCACGCACGCACGCACGCACGCTTGGCGTGCGTGCGTGTGTGTGTGCGTGCGTGCGTGTGTGTACACATACATACACACATACACATACATATAGGACACACGATAATTGACACATATACATTTTGTACCATAAATAATGTCCTTATTTGGATGCTTATACTTAAATATGCACATAGGTACACATGCACACACAGATACACACACTTATACACCTATACCAACATATATGAATGCATACATACACAGCAGTTCATTTTATACGTGTACAAACATTCATACATGTATACACACTCACACACGCATGTGCATGTGCATGTGCATGTGCATGTGCATGTGCATGTACATGTGCATGTGCATATACTAATACATCAGTGTGGTATTCTATGTTGGTTTTGAATGATTTACTATTGGTTTGGTACGGAGGGTGGGATGGGGACGAAAGGGGAAAGCTCATCACTGCAGATAGAGAATTTGAATGGAAAAGTTATCACAGATTATGTTAGATTGTTATATTGGTGTATGCTGGTTCACCCGACATGTCTAAATATAGTAGTAGTAGTAGTAGTAGTAGTAGTAGTAGTAGTAGTAGTAGTAGTAGCGGCGGCGGCGTATGCGGCGGCGGCGGCGGCGGCAGCGGCAGTAGTAGTAGTAGTAGTAGTAGTAGTAGTAGTAGTAGTAGTAGTAGTAGTAGTAGTAGTAGTAGTAGTCGCCATTAACAATTTATGTCGTCTATTTTAATGTGCTACGAAAATGGGTGATTTTTGTCCGCTAAGACGTCAAAAAGCGTCCATATGGCATGAAGTGGGAAGGAATATGGGCTTGGGAACATTGACATACAATGGGAAAGCATAATTTCATCAAATCTAGGTTATTTAGTGAAATATGTACACTTTTATATGCATTTATTCGTGGCAAGCGATCGGTGTCAGCCATTTTGAAATTTACGCAAGTATCGAGGTCGGGTGCTCGGTTGACTATAGTTGACTAGCTATAGTTAACTATTTTAAGTTCGACTGGTATTCTAGTTAGCTATAGCTAACTATGGTTAGGAGTCGAACTGGACCCCTGCCTTCGTCATTTAGTTGGGGTTTTTTTTACAGAATTTATGTTGCACTAGGTTTGATCTGGTTCAGTTATATGACGTCATAATGTGATTGACATCATAATGGTACATATTCTTTAAGAACATGTACATATTTGAGAATGATATTTGACTGTCTCAGTGCATAATATATGCTTGCTGGCGGAGGCCTACGAGCAGACTAAAGCAAAATATTAAAATACTTAACATATACACAACTCGTGCGCACGCACGCAACGTCGTTGTAACATTAGGAAATTCCTAACTTCCGGTTCTTAGGGCGTTCTTAACTAAGAAGTAGATTAAGAACGCTCCATGAATTCCAACTTTCTTAGCGCTAAGAACGTTCTTAGTGGCTAAGAGCGTTCTTAGGCTAAGAGAGCGCCATGAATACGGGCCCAGGGATCGATCGATCACAACACTAGTGAGGTGTGGGTGGAGCTTAGCTAGAGATGGGCGGGGCATAGAAAAAAGTGGAAAGGTCCATTGCATGGATTAACTAATACACGTGTGTAAATATGTAAGACGATTCTGAAGAAACTAGTTTTTTAAAAGTTTTTATTACCAGCTGCACTCTATGAACTGTTTCTCCTGTAACTGTCCGACTCGTGCAAGACACCGGAAAATGATTTCAAAGGATAATAGCTATGGACCTCTGGAATATTTTGAAAGCAAGTTTACTGACAGTTGTTGGTGGTTTTCAAAATATTAAGCATATCTAGAGTTAATCCCCATGGCAAATGTAGTCTGCAGAAATTCAGCAGGCGGAATATACATCACAATAAGGAAAAATTAGTTACCTGTCCGGGATGTAGAAATTGTTTGAGTGTAGTTTTCGTGACCATCTCGGTCACTTATTCAGCACTAACTGATGGTCGCTGGCAACGTCACTCTGGTCAGTTCTTGTGGAAATATACATCGTTCAAAGAAAAGTAAGCTTTATGCATAGGCACAGCAGAAGTTCAGAATATATTGCGAGCAGTCTGGATACTCACACCGTCCTATCGCACGGACTCGCCCTCCCACTACGATCTCATATCGAGTCGAACGGTGAAGCGATGTGAGTGGGCATATGTTAGCACGATCATCGTACTAGCATACGCCCGCTCACATCGCTCCGCTGCGAGACCGTGCAATAGGATGATGTAGTACGATGGGCTATTCAGTAAGTGGAAAAGCATAGTGACCTGACATTCAATTCATCCAGCTTCAGTTACTCCACTACAGAAAACAGAGTTAGATGCACCACTTATACACAGTTCTGATTGGCCAAGCCATTAATGGGAGAGAATGGCTACTGACTAAAGGGATCTTTGCAAAATGTAAGGGCTTGCTAAATATCCTGTACAATGGTAAAGGAATGATGCTCTAGCTGCCCCAGTCAAATTAGTTTCAAAATATTCAAGAGCATGTTTATTAAACAGTAGACATACAATTTATATAGCCTGACATACTATTAAGCATTTAAGACGGACTAAATCGAGTCATTTATTGTGTAATGATTATGAGACCATCCTACACGTCACGTAGTTGATTATGACGTCATATGATGGATGGATAAACTGGAAAGGTCCATTCATATTGAAAAAGACAATCCGATTACAATTAATGGGACATTTTCTCCCAGAAATTATATTGCAGGTAAGTTGAAGCTGATATTACATTCGTCAAGTTTTGAATTAAATAAAGCCCCCAACATTTTGCTGGGAATATTAACCATTGGGATGAGATTCATACACATTAGTGGAGTAGAGAAGACAGTAGTCTAGGGGGAGGCTGTACGGGATTGTTCTCCTGTCAAAATGATTGATGGGTGTAGGTCACGCGGTCAAGTGAAATTGTTGGAGAACAATAGCGTCCAGCCAGTCCCCTCCAGTCAAAAATGATTGATGTGTACACGAGGTCAAGTGCAATTCGTACTAAATGAGTGGGTGGCTGCTATTGTTCATGCAGGTATCCACTCTAAATGTCCGGCTACAGGCTATTGTCTGTTATGATGTGTTAATGCATAGATTAATGTGTTTTAAATAGGTGACGTGTGCATAACGTATTAATTAGGTGGGCGGTGGTGGCCCCCTTCATTGTTAAAATGATATTTTGAAACTATTTCACCAGTCATTTAATTTTCAAAAAAATCAGAGCGAAGTACATCGTTACACATGTAATATATAGGTAAACTAAGGGATGTTGTATGTATATGTATATTATATAGATAATAATCATGCATCTATCGTATTTAAGGAGTTGTCTTTAAAGTGGCAGTCATTTAATTATTAAATTTTGAAAAAAAGGTGTAAAGTGGCAGTCATTTAATTATTAAATTTTTTTTAAATATTGCGGCCGCAATTTTATACAGGCAGCTACACATTTATACATGCGCCAACATGTGTATGTACATGCCCGGACACACATGCGTGCCTACATGTGTGGCCGCATGCTGCAGATTTGTGGCCACATGTTGTGGATTTTCAGCCGCACGTTGCGGATTTGCGGCCACATGTTGCGGATTTGCAGCTGCATGTGACTTTCTATGTCAAATTGGTATAAAAGAATATTCGCTTTCCTGAGATGGGGGTGGGGCGGCGTCTCCCAGTCATTTAATTTTTTTTTAAATCAGAGAAAGTACAGCTTTACATGGGTAATATATAGGTAAACTAAGCGATGTTGTATGTATAATATTATATAGATAATAATCATGTATCTATCATATTTAAGGAGTGGTCTTTAAAGTGGCAGTCATTTAATTATTAAATTTTCAAAAAATGTTATGCACATTTATACATGCGGCAACATGTGTATGTACATGCCCGGACATACATGCATACATGTGCATGGCCACATGTTGCAGATTTGTGGTCACATTCGGTCGCATGTTTCGGATGTGTGGCCGCATGCTGCGGATTTGCAGCCGCAGTACATATAATCCTATAAAACAGTTCAAATTCAATCCCTTTCTCACTCCAGTTTAAACATCACAAAGTGGTTGGACATGTGTTTTAACTGCAGAGTAGTTAGGTAGCCTTAGGCAGTCAGAAGATTTCTTTGAAGAATCTTGTAACTTGAATGCTTGTTAGATTTATCCTATAATCAATATGCCGAGACATAAATGTTTTAAATGTGATTCAACTTTTAATAGGTCAAATGACCTGAAGCAGCATAAGATCTGATTCCATAATGATGAAGACAGTGAAAATCTAGACAGTGAAGATAAAAGAAATGACAGAGATGAAGAGTGAAGATGATGAGCCAGTGGAGTCGTAGAGTGAAGCTGGTGATGACTCAGCAGAGTCTGAGAGTGAAGATGAAGGTGAAGATGAAAAAGAAGACATAGGCAATCAGGAACTATTCACCATACTCCAGAATATTAAGCAGGTCTTAGACGCTGAACAATCAGGTTTAGAAGATGAGGATGGTGAAGTGAACACAGATGCTAATGGACATAATGTTCCAGTGGAGAAGATTACAGAACTCTACGCTCATTAAAATAATTCGTCAGGAAACTACAGATTTTATCACCGAGGGCTACGCATACAATGAAGCAGTTTTCTCAGCTTTTCGAAAAAGAGAGTTTCTGATCAAGAAGTACACAAGGAACAATCTAGATGCTGACGATAATGATGATGATTCTGTGGATGATGGATCTGATCCATAAGGAATCAGTCTACCCATTGATAAATGGATCTCCAGAACATTGACTATTTGTTTTGCTACAGAAACTATATGTTTTATCCTATGTAATATTTTCTTCAATGTAAAAATATGGATACAAATAAAACATTGGTTCTTTATGTGCGTGTTGATTTGATGATTGTAGCTATATATCCAGCCATGTCCCCCACATCCCTCAATATACAAATCGGAGTGGGTGCTGTTGATGTTGACGGTAGGGTTGGTGGTTGATGGAAGTAGTGGGTGGTCGTGGTGGTGGATGGGTGGTGGTGGATGGTGGTGGTGGGTTAATGCTTAGTGGCGAGTGTTGGTGCTTAGTGGTTGGTGGTGGCTGTTGGTGGAGGTGGAGCTAGTGGCTGTTGTGGTGAAGGTGGTGGGTGGTAGTGGTGCTGTGGTGGTAGAGGTGTGGTGGTGGTGGTGATGGTGGTGGTGGATGGTGGTAGTAGGTGGTTGCGGCCACAATGTCTAGACAATGGATGGGCAGCTATATTATTTTGGTTGTCTGGGCCTCATTGACCAGGTACTCATAATGCATTCATGCTGATATAGGCACGTGTGCATACGAGCGAGACCGAGACCATTATTAACCACTCATTGACATACCCTCTCCAACCCATATGCATTTTTTCACACACCACACTCTCACAAATTCCGACCACAATGTCTAGACAAATGGATAGCCATCACAGTCAGTCATTCCAATGATAAATTTTCAAAAATAGCCTTATATAGGTCTGCAAATATGAATATGAAGAAATTCAATATTGGTTGGTGGGTGGGTGTTGGTGGTGGGGTGGGGTTAATGCATGGTGTTGGATGTAGGTGGTAGTGGTGGTGATGGTGCTGCTTATTGGTTGGTGGTGTATGTCGGTACTGGTGGTAGTGGTTCTGGTGGTGGTGCTAGTGGTGAAGGTGGTGGTGTTGATGCCGGTGGTGGTGATGGTGCTGATGGTGGTGGGTGTTGGTGGTGTTGATGATGGTGATGGTGGTGGTTGGTGTAGGCGGTTGGTGGTGGGCGTTTTCTGGCACAATGTCTAGACAAATGGATAGCCAGCAGAGCCAGTCATTCCAATGATAAAAACAGTCTTCTCTTGGTCTGCAAATGAACATTTTCTATGAGGAAATTGAAATTCTCTTGAAGAAATTCGAGGGTTAAAGGGTTAAGAAAGTCTAGCGCCAATGTAATGGTGTAACATGAGGTGGTCGCTTAGGGCAGGCTTGACCGAATTATATAGTAAAAAACATGGTTATAACGTATCACTGCTGTAGCCCAAAAGGATATATTTATATTTGACTTGTAGTAAACGACCATCTATGATTATGCTACTATGCTCGTAATGTGGCTCTTAATTGTTGAAATGTAACGTCATGAATGATAAGGCATTCGATCTCCAACCAACCCCACACAATTCACTTACTACTGTTAACGTATGAACACAGTGAATTAAAAATGCGTTAATCTTTAGTCGTAAACAACAATTGCCAGTGAGTGGGGTCACGCGTTATTATCGATTTTTTTTAAACTACTCCCAGCGAGGACATTGTAATATCTTGCCAAATGTCAATCTCATATCATTTGTTCACCAGAATGTGTTTTTATGTATGCGGGTGCACTCAAATAATCAGGTGCTAACAATCAACTCCATCGCAGCAAGCTGCATGCTACCATGCAGTATAGGCCTAATTAATGTATTTTATAGTTTATGAAAAACATTCAACAGCGATCAGCAGCATGGTTTCCGAAAAAGGGTAATAAAACTAGGAAAGAATTACTGTGTCCGGGCATGTACATACACATGTTACCGCGTGTATGCATGTGCAGTCGCCTGTATAGCACATTTTTTGAAAATTTAATAATTAAATGGCAGCCACTTTAAAGACAACTCCTTAAATATGATAGATACATGATTATTATCTATATAATATTATACAACATCGCTTAGTTTACCTATATATTACACGTGTAACGATGTACTTCGCTCTGATTGTTTTGCAAATTAAATGACTGATGACATAGTTTCAAAATATCTTTTTAACCACGAAGGGGGTCCGCCGCCGCCCACCTAATTAATACGTTATGCACTCGTCACCTATTTAAAAACACATTAATCTATGCATTAATACGGTATAACAGACAATAGCCTGTAACTGGAAATTTAGAGTGGACACCTGCATGAACAATAGCAGCCACCCGCTCATTTAGAACGAATTGCACTTAACCTCGTGTACACATCATGACTGGAGGGGACTGGCTGGACGCTATTGTTCTCCAAGAATTGCACTTGACCTCGTGACCTACACCCATCAATCATTTTTGACAGGAGAACAGTAGAGTACAGCCTCGCCCTAGACTACTGAAGACATAAGATTTCTGCTTTTGTTGGACTCGATTTAGCTCAAGAAAGATTGTGAAAATGAACTACTGCTAATACAATATTGCTATACGTTCAATTGCTACGTGGAAGACTGCGAAGAAGAAAATTCATCAACCGAGAAAACAGTAAATCCAATCCTAGAAGTCTCTAATCATGAGGGAAAACGAAATATGGCTTCTAAACTAAGCAAATGTTATTATAACCCAGATCACCGTGCAAGCTTCGGATGAACAGCCATTTGTCAATCAAGTATCAGATTTCAAAATCAAATACGGCAATCACAACAGCATAGCTTCATCTGAATAGTACTAATTCACCTTTCCAGTTATCCATCCATCATATGACGTCATGATTAACAGTGACGCGTATGATGACGTCATAATCATTACGTCATGAATGATAGTCCGTGTTTAATGTTTAATAGTCCGACACGTTGTATGAATTGTATCTCTTTACTATTTAATAAACATTCTGTAGAATATTTTGAAACTAATTGGACTGGACGCTGTTTGCTGCCAAAATATTCAACAGATTACAAGTATATGTTTCTGGAAATTGATAGTCAAGGAGTTCAGAAATCGATCGATCCCAACACGGACGCGGTGCGAGTCGATCTTAGACTGAGACTGGCAGGGTATAGCTAAAGCTGGTCCACTGTATGTCTTTGGAACATTTACAGTTTAATCAACATTCTGTTGGCAATGAAGTTTTGGAAGATAATTTGACATGGAGATGCTGCTGCCAGTCAAATTATTTTCATAGTTTTCAACAGCTTACGTGTAAAATTAGGTTGAAACATTGCTTCTCAAGGTTAGGATTAAATCGATTACGACGTGCCTAAAATGTGGACGGCGCTTAGCTAGAAATAGGCGGCCAGCTCTATAGAAATGGAACAAATACACATTCCTTGACTTTGAAATGTTTTGCCATTAAAAGACGTCTACAGTCATTCACTAAAGTCATTGATTGATTATTTGTTTGAAAGACATACGTATGTTAACGGACACCATACAATAAATGAATCTAATTTCAGCTATGTCCCGCCCATCTCTAGCTTAGCTCCGCCCACACTTTGTATGTGTTGGGTTCGATTGACCCCTGAGGCCCAATTTCCAGAAAACTGCGGAAAATTTGTTGAATAGTTTGAAACCACCTATGAGAACAACAGCGCCCAGTCAAATTAGTTTCAAAATATTCAACAGAATGGTTATTAAACAGTAGATTCGTACAACTTGTAAGGACTATTAAGCGTTTATGACAGACCTAGATACGTCATTCATGACTTAATTGATTGTGCCGCCAACCTATCCGTGACTTGTTTCATTAGGACGTCATATATTTGACTGCCAGATTGGATTCCTCTATTAGGTTCAAATGTGATATTATCAGCGTATCTGGCAAATGGAGCATAGTAATATGGTCGCTCTAGCCAAAGAGAATGAAAGGTTACATATTTGCTTTTCTTTATAGATGCACATCCTAAATATATGTGCGTGATTCTATTAGGGCCTACCATCAAAGCCAACGTTAGCTGTATCTAGATGTTTTGGAGCACGGCTAATATGAAACAGTGTTCTTCAAATAAAAGGCAAATTATCTCTTGAATTCGGAAATTTCAAGTTTCTTCGCAAGGTTATGTTATTTTGATTGTGACGTCAGCTAACAAGTGACCTATCTGATTATGAAATCACGTGCATCGGTAGTGGCGGAGTCGGCGGCGGCAGCTCATTGTGAAATAATTAAAATTTATAACATGACAGGTGTTATATCAGAATTGCTATAGGACAGAATCATAGAATATGCAATCTGTCACTATGGCAATGGTGTGCCCAACCCACCGTGCACACCCCCCGCACACGTCCTCACCCAGGAAAAAACATCACCCACACCGTCATCGCATAACAACGATTTATATAGCTTTTTCATGCATCACATTTATTATCTCAAGGCTCAAATTTTACAGTTAAAAATAAAGCATTCTGAGATTATAAATATATGTCTGCGTACGAAACTGTCTTTGTTGAGCATCATATAAGCCATGCACGTGTTTATGCTGGGTATCTGGCATGGAAGGCCATGTGTTCATCAATCACTCGGCTGTCTTTAGCACCTGCGAATGATGTGCCGCATTCTGGGCATTTCTCTGGTAGGCTCTTGTGGCGAGAACCTTTGCACGACATTTCTTTATGTTCTTCTACATTACAACTGTCAACCACCTTTTGTTTTTTGCCTGCACAAATAGAATACACATTGTATGTTGTTGACGAAACGGATGAATCCAATCTGTCAGTCAAGTATATTACGCCATAATCAATTGCGTCACATGTAGGCTGACGTCACAATCAAATACGTAATGAATGACGTAGCTAAGTGCGTTAGGAACTTTGAACTGTCCGCCAGTTGTACGAATTGTATGTCTTTACCACTTAATAAACATTCTTTGGAATATTTTGAAACTGATTTGACTGGGCGCTGTTACGCCATAGGCAGCAACTGCCACCAGTCAAATTAGTTTCAAAATATGCAACATGCCAGATTTATTAAATGATCATCATATTGTACGGGCCCCGCCGTCCTGCTCCCCTCCCGTATCGAGTACAGCGGTGTTTGGTGAGAGTCCCTAAGTTAGTACGTTGCCATGAAATTGGGATTCTAGGAATTCGGGATTCAAAGTATATAAATCGACCCCAACCAACACACTTACAGCATGGGCGGAGCATAGCTAGAGATGGGTGGGCCATACCTAAAAGCGTATTCTTCCATTTAACCCTAATATCACGGTCAGTGGCGCAGATACAGTAGATTTATTGTAATCTGTTGTGGGTGTTTCTGGGAAGATTCTTGGCCAAAAACCACGTGACAAGTGATAGTTAATAGTTTACCAGGATACGCTTGTTTGAACTTTGGGGAATTGAGATTTCATTTCAGGGTTGGGACTAACATATCATATTATTAATACTTTACATTGTCATTTATCTCAAAATGTGCTTAACAATTTATTATTCGGATTCGTATTATATCAGACTAGATCAATCCCTAAGTCTGGCTGCTGACGCTTGTGGATCGGTACCTCTGGGTTGGATTCAGGTATATGTACACATACTGGGTTATTCACCTACAGTCCGTGTTCACTGACTCTCCGTGCCCTATTGAACTTCTGATAAGACGCTCGTCGTGGCCGGGTCCACAGGAGGTATCGAGTCAGATAACTCAGACTACAGCTAGGTGTACGCCTCAGGTGGTGTATATGTTATGGGGGCTAATCTCTGAGGGGCCCATCTACCAGCGTTATTAGGACCGTACCCTCAATGTACCCGTGAATTTAGTGTATATAGTCACCATATATGTATATACCAATTACTGTAATACAATGACTGTGTTTCAATTGTACTTATTAACTGTCTGCTGATTAGCCGTAAGTGGCACAAAAAGCAATACATATCTATCTATCTATCTATATTAGCCAATCCTAACTTGCATTAGCTAGATTTAAATTATCCTACGATTTGACTAATTGTCAGTCCATATTTACTATGCAAATAATAATAATAATAATAATAATAATAATAATAATAATAATAATAATAATAATAATAATATTAAAAACAATACACCATAATATTATGCCAGCAAAAGTCGTTTCCTTTTTAGCTAGGGGCGCAAAAGGATTATCCAGTTCACCCACATTTAGATATACGGTTAGTCTTATGTCCTGATACCAAGGCATATTTCTTACATAGCGCAATACATTTTAACCCTTTAACACTAATATCAGCCAAAAAAAGCTTCAGTAGTGGTCTTGAGAAATGTCCATTTGCAGACCAATAGAAGACTATTTTTGAAAATTTACCACTGGAATGACTGGCTCGGTTATCGAGCCAGTCATTCCAGTGGTAAATTTTCAAAAATAGTCTTCTCTTGGTCAGCAAACGGAGATTTTCTATGAGAAAACTGAAATGTTCTTGAACAAATTTAAGTGTTAAACTTTCCGTACCGTGGTTGTTTCTTTTGCCGCCCTTTTTCTGTTTGTATCCCGGTGTCCGGTGTTTGATGCTAGCTCTTTCAGCACCATCCTGGAATTCGTTGGTGTTCTCGGTTTCATTTTCAATTCTAACGGCCGTGAATTCTTCTTCAGCTTTATTCTTGTTTTTATTTTTTGTAGTAGTACTAGCTTGGGATGTATTTGCTTGGTGCTCCTGGGCAGTGGCACCAGCTATAGTTTCTTGTTCTTGCGCTGCTTCCTGTTCTTTGGTGGTCGGTGATTTCTTGGCCGGAGTTCGTGGTTGTTCCTGTGTTTTTAGCGGTTGACCAGAAGGAATAGCCCATGCCATGTCACTGGGCAGCTGTTGACCACTAGCCACCATTCTGTTCCGAAACGTCTGAGAATAGAGAAGTTAATATGAGATGAGAATCATCGATAGCCACAATTAAATAACGTATATCCGTCAGGAATATGGCGCGTGTCAGACAGTATGTGTCTGAATTGTATGTCTCGTGATGGATTTACAAACTAATAAACGTTATGTTGCCATAGGCAACAACATTTCCCACTCCAATTTGTTTCAAAATATTCAACAGATTACCTGCATAGTGACCTTAAAATGGAGGAATCCAGTTTTAGCTGTGCTCCGCCCACCTCTAGCTACGCCCCTGCACGAATTGCTTGTGTTGAGATCGATCGAACTCTGAACTCCTTGAATCTCAATTTCCAGAAAATAGGTAAGCTGTTAAATATTTTGAAAACTAATTTGACTGAGTGATGTTGCTGCCTATGGCAGTAACATTGCCCAGTCAGATTAGTTTCAAAATATTCAACAGCGTGTTTATTAAATAGTTGACATAATTCGTACAACATGACGGACTATTACAGGCTTAAGACGAACTATTTCTGTCAATTATAATTTTGGATTGTATTAATGGATTTGACGCCAACCTATATGTGACGTAGTTGATTATTACGTCATATGAGTGACCTATAACCTGGATTCCTCCATTGGGATTCTGTGCTAAAACCTATTCAATCTTGCGCAGAAGGTGAGCCGAATTTACGTCGAAACGGGCAAAGCATAGCTAGAAATAAACGCCTCTATTAAATGTAAAATGATTGACATTACATAGGCCTACATATATCTTGATTATCCATTTCGCGATAATAAATAATAATAATAATAATCTTTATTTAAGGCGGGTATACATCGTCAGTAAACTGATCTTGCCGAGGCCCTCACACACGCACGCACGCACGCACGCACGCACGCACGCACGCACGCACGCACGCACGCACGCACGCACGCACGCACGCACGCACGCACGCACGCACGCACGCACGCACGCACGCATACTGGGTTATTCACCTACAGTCCGTGTTCACTGACTCTCCGTGCCCTATTGAACTTCTGATAAGACGCTCGTCGTGGCCGGGTCCACAGGAGGTATCGAGTCAGATAACTCAGACTACAGCTAGGTGTACGCCTCAGGTGGTGTATATGTTATGGGGGCTAATCTCTGAGGGGCCCATCTACCATCGTTATTAGCGCCGTACCCTCAATGTACGCACGCACATATATATATATATATATATATATATATATATATATATATATATATATATATATATATATATATATATATATATATATATATAACGGACACGCCAGCCCGCGCCATCATGAAGCCACCCAGCATCATAGATTAGAGTTCTAGTTATCCTCACACGGTGCGATATTTTCTACGATTTACTACGATTTTCTACGCTATGCTACGGTTAGACAAGATTTCTTACTACAAACGCACGTAATCGCGGAAAACCACAGCGTACGACATCATTATGATGGCACCCCTCACACGCTACGATTTCCTTTGATTTTATTTTCCACAATTATCTACGTTTGCTAGTAGATGGCCACCAGTAAAATCGAACAGTCTAAATTCTGAATAGAAGTGCCTGAATCTATCACCATAAGATCGTTCAAGCTATATACAATTTCAAATTCTCCAACCGTTTTAGGAGATATGCTGCTACTGAAGTACTGATACTGTTACTTCTGCCACTGCAGATTGACATCGCAGAGACATTAACTCTCACACCACAACTGTATCAGCTTGTCCTCGCTCATAGTCCTATTGCACGATCCTCACCCTCCCACTCCGCTCCCGTGTCGAACGGCGTAGCTATGTGTGTGGGCGTATAGAGACATTACTGAACAAATTGCCATTGCAGAGCACTAAGCTAATCAATGAATGATCACTCATCAGAACAAGATGTTAAGTATCACTGCAGGAGTTGTCTTGCCATAGACATGGGTAAAAACTAAAAAAAACGTGAGAAATTTTATTTCTAATTTCGCCCATACCCTGCAAACAATGGTATGTTTATTCGTTGGCCCAACATCATTTGCTCGTTGGGATTACGTTGGCCCAATATATCGTGTATAGTTCCCCCACGTAAAATCTACGTTGAGCCAACGCAACTAACTTAGCATCAGCCATCCAACATAAATACAACTTTGGCCCAACGTAACTAATTTACTATTAATCATCCACGCGTAAGGCTAACGTTGGGCCAACGAAACCACGCGTAATGCCAACCAGCAAAACTGCGTTGGGCCAACAAATAAAACATACGTTGGGCCAACAAAACAATATTTGCTGGGTAGGTTTGCCCCATTTTTGAAGTTTTATTTCGGTCATAAAGTGTTCCTATGTCTAACCATTTACCCCTATCCCTACTGACTGGCTGGGTTAGGCTAACTAAGTGTATGTATGTGACATGGTTAAGCCTGTCATTCTATATGTGATATGGCCGATTCATGGCCAGAGCCGACTCGGACTAGCAATAGTACTATAATTGGCATGCCATTTTTCGATCAAAAGGAGTGGGTTATGATTTTGAATGTCTGCGAGTTTGATCAATGAATGCAATAGACCTTTCCAGTTTTAGCTATGCCCCGCCAAGATAACATGTAGACGTTGGGCCAACGTTGGCAACAGGTTGGCAGATCGCAGTTGGCATTACAACGTTGGCACAACATTGACTGTATCATTTGTTTGCTAACGTTGAGCCAACGTGCCAGCATTGGAAATTTCACAAAAAATCAAACAAAATCAACATTATAGTCACCTTTTAATTTTTAGAATGTTAAATTATGTTCTCTGGTGTGCTATTTTAAATATCTTCATAGATTGATGCCCGTTGGTTCAACGTAGGACCATTAACGTATTGCCGACGTTGGGCCAACGTTGGGCCGACGAGCAAAAGTAAAGTTGGCCCAACGTAGTGGTAAACGTTGGACCAACGTTTGCTTGCTATCAGGGCGCCCATCCCTACTTAAACTCCACCCACACTTCGCCCATGTTGGGATCGATCCCCGCACGCCATGACTATCAATTTTCAGAAACTATACAAGTAAGCTGTTGAATATTAATAGGAAAGACATACAATTCGTACAAAACGCTTAGTCCCTCTTCAATTATCCGTTCGTGACGTACTTATCTACATCATTCATGGTGTCATTGATTATGACGTCATCTTACAGGTCACATAGGTGATTATGCTGTCATATGATGGATGGATAAACTGGAAAGGCCCATTCAAGTTCACTGGAAAGATTAAAGATGGACTTACTAACATTCATTACAATGGACTAACGCGTCACGTAGATGATTATGCCTAACAACACCGCCATCATTATTTCAGAACACGGTGGATGCTGACCTTCATTGTTTTCGTGTTGCCGTTCTCTTCCAGAAGCCCCCGGAGATATGAGATGGTTTGCAGCAAGCCCTGTTCTCTGTGCTCTGCAGCAACCGCCATGGCCGTTATCATCTCCTCGTTGGTGTCCAACTGTTTCGCCAGGTTCATCACGACAAGCTCAGAACATTCTAACTCTTCCTTCGTTCGTTCGTGTTCAAATGCATCTTCTTTCACAGTTTTCTCCCAATCCTAGGGAATAATGAAAATACAATTCAACAGCCATCTGTACAATAGCATAAATATATGAATACAAAATTTTACTCGAGTCAATAACTCCAATTAGATATACCTAAACGCAGTATGGATATAATTTATGCTTAGAATTGCAATGATTGGTGACATTGTACTACAACCCGTCCCATAGGCAATAATGTCATCAGTATAGACGCCTAGAGACTTAGACTCACACTATCGCTGTACTTTTCTTTCACTAAATTATTCTTTCAAAGGCATGGTAACGTAATGACAACAAGAACGACAATCAGAGATTGCTAAAGTATCACCCCTCCCCCTACCCCACCCCACCCCACACCCCATTCCGCCAAGCACAACCTCCAACCCAAGATTGGTCCGTCCGTTCGTCCAGGGTATTAATTCCCGGATGATAACTCGAGTTCTCTTGAAGAGATCGTTACCAATCCGTCATGGGAGCTTGTCCTTGGTGGTCCGAAGAATCCTATCGATTATGACGTCAAACGGTCAAAGGGCAAGGTCACGGTGACCTAATTAACTGCATAATATTGCGTTTCCGGATTATTATGGCCCCTTATAATAAATATATGGGGGTTGGGTTGGTGGGAGGGGCGGTATATAGCGTTTGCTTTGTTACTAATCTTGGGTGGGAGGTTGTCCTTGGTGCTTCGAAGAACCCTATCAATTTTGGTGTCAATGGTCAAGGTCATGCCTATATGGGGGCATAATAAGAAAAACTAGGAGTGGGGCCCGTTCAAGAGGGCGAGCCGTTTGCGTACGGCATGCGACAATGTTCAGTAATGTGTCTGAAGTATAGAGTGAGTATACGAAACATTACTGAACATTGTCCCACGACTGACATAAACGACTGGCCCTCCTGAACGCCCCCCCCCCCGCCATCCCCGGCCCTTTCACTTTTATCTCTTATGTTAGGGAACACTCTGCCATAGCTGTATGCGCATGCATATCACGTCTAACGTTCGACACTGGTAACTAATGTAGGTATCCGATCCGTCACTCCAGTATCTGACGTCATAATCAAATACGTCACATGTTGCCTTACGTCACAATCAAAGTAACGCAGGCCTATGTCCGTCAGGAAATTCGCATAGTCTGTCACGAAAGTGTACGAATCTTTGAGGAATTTACAATTTAATCTACAGTCTCTTGAACATTTTGAAACTAATTTGACTGGCAACAGCCACTTGCGCATGCAGCTAACATACAGTTTACCTCTATTTTCACAGCCAATTCGTTCAACTGTTTCCGGTATTCTTGTGTCCGTTGGCGTTCTTCTCCAAGTTTTTCAGTAAGCTCATGGACGGCCGCGCATTGGTTTTTAATGATTAGCGACTGGCGTTCTGCAATATATATAGGGGGGCCTATTGAAGGGAATACAGACAGAAAAGGGCCAATGCTTATAAAATATATTATTTGCATATTTTCGAATTTCTAAGTAGTAAATTCCGCCACGAGAAGACATTGTTTAACATTTCCCATGAGAATCCCGGAGTGGCGTCGTCGCGTGAATAACTGTTTTGCTAGCGTTTGTGAAAATGTGCCCTTTTATTTAATAAGACGATAAAAACCTTTATTTTTTGTCGTTTTCATTGAAATCTAATTCTCGATTGTGATCACCTTTAAGGACATACGGGCGTACAATGATGTGTTTCTGTACTGAGCATCAGTAATAGTCTACTAGCCAGCCGTATTGGATCTGTAGTGAACCCAGAAATGTTGAGTACTACAAACCAAAACGAAGTCTCTGTGTGGCTTGCTAAGAAAGATATTGTTGATTTAGTGATTTGACCCAATTAATATGTTGAATAGGTCAATCATGCCAAATGCTAAACACATGGAGATTAGCATCCGGCAATTTCTGAGTCCTTAGGACCTATATATTGCATTTCCAACATAAAACCTTTCAGTACTCAACATTTCTAGGTTCACCCTCCTGGCTAGTAGACTATAACGTACAAAAGACCAATCAAAAAATAGAGGCGTGGCTTTTTCAATAATACACTTTTCTCGATCTCGTATCGAAGGCGATCTCGCGAGATACGAATGACAAAAGACAATAGTTAACAGTGCAGTATTCAGGATGGTTTAATCGCTAACATTATGCGCTGGAAGGATTGCCATAAAATCTCGTCTATCGCTGGTCAAATTATAGTGTCAAAATATTCAATAGAATCTTTATTAAATAATAAAGACATACAATTCGTACAGCTTGGCGGACTATTAAATCGCGTCATTCATGGCGTAATTGATTATGACATCAGCCTACATGTGACGTTGTTGATAATGACATTATTGGATAGTTTAGAAAAACTACAAAAACGGGCTGCTAGGGTGATATTAGACATGCCTTACAGGACACCATCTGCACAACTATATGAAACATTAAACTGGACAAATTTAACTAAAAGAATGCAAATTAAAATGGGTATTATGACATATAAATCTAGAAATGGTCTGGCCCCTGGTTACATGAAAGACATGTTCACTTCCGTTGGGGTGGCGCACACTAGAAATTTACGTTCCAAAACACGCAATCACCTACAACTTCCGAGGATTAAAACGGAATATGGCAGAAAAAGCTTCAAATACACTGCAGCGCAACTGCGGAATTCTCTGCCTGAAACGATTACTCAGTCTTCTACTCTGCTGACATTCAAATCAAATATACATGAAAATGTTACTAAATTATAGTGATATATGGGCAATGTGATTTCAACTTTTTACTTGTGTTCTAATATTGCATATTTTGTTTATTTCTAAATAGCTATGTATGTGTGTATGTGTGAATGAATGTGTACGACCTTGCGCGTATGTATGTGTGAACGGTGATTCGAACATCGACATTCGACGAGGTAATTATTCTGCAATACTGTTTTAGTAATATCTATCGAAAATGAACAAATATGTTAATTATCTAATTTAACAGTCATTTTACTTGTGTTATAATATTGTATATTTTGTATATTTGTAAATAGTTATATATTTATATGCGTGCGTGCGTGCGTGAGTGCGTGAGTGCGTGCGTGCGTGTGTGTGTGAGGGCCTCGGGAAGATCAGTTTACTGACGATGTATACCCTCCTTAAATAAAGATTATTATTATTATTATTATTATTATTATTATTATTATTATTATTATAATATATGATTGATCGATAAACTGGGTTCCTCTATTATAGTACGGTCTCCGATGGGTTTCCCCTCCCATAGTTCAAGGATCTGGTGCGCTGGCCTGAAAAAAAAATTGCAAAGAAAACCCTGTGGCTCTGAAAAAACATTTTTTGCATTCTGAGTGCTAAACAATCCGCTTCGTGACTATGCCCTTCTAGCACAACAACCCAGACTGTACCTACCACTCCGCTCCAAAAGGCTGGTGGTAGGGGTGGTGGTGGGGAGGTGCTTAAAACAAGCCATATCCTGCTTCACCCATTTATAATTACACAATGATGTTTTCAGAATTACCTGCGCGACGACGTTTCTTCTCAGAGCAAGAATTTCCTGATTTTGATCGGTGAGAGACTCCCGCTTAAAAATAACAACAACGACAACATATTGAAAAATGAAATATTAGATGATGAGTTTAGCCTATATAGAAAAGTTCCAGGCCAGATACAAAATAAACAAGAATTCTGTAAGTATTGCTGTGGTGATATACATGGTGTTATACATCTAGAGAAATTCACAGTCAAAAACTTGACAGAAGCAGCTGAAACTCAAACTTGATCTGTAACTTCTCATAACATAGTAATATACCAAGTTTCAGTTATATATGGTGAAGGAGAATGAAAGTCTTGAAAGCTAATATGTTTGTATTTCATAAGTCGAAAGGGGACATAACTCCATCAAAGATTGACGTACACGCCTGAAACTCGAACTTGCTCTGTAATTTCTCATAACAAACAATGTACCAATTCTCAGTTTAATACCTTGGAGTGCGAACTGCGACAGACGGACATACACACGGAGTGTGAACCTATAGTCCCCTCCCCACCCAGCACCGCTCCCCCACCCGCCAACCCCACCCAACCACCACCACCACCACCCCCTCATCCCCACCCGGTTTTACCGGTAGGAGACTAATAAATGCTCTGGGAAGCAAGTGATTCTTTATCCTCTGAGTAATACAACGGAATTCCTGGGTGGGAGAGGTTATGGACGGATCCGATATGTGGCTAAAGTATATGACGTCATAATCAAGCACGTCACTTGTTAGCTGATGTTACAATCAAAAGGAGATAGGTCCATCAAGTAATACTGGTAATAGGGCACCTCTTGTGACTTTGATGAATTTATAATTTAATAAACATGTTCTTGAATAGTTTTATACTAATGTGACTAGGAGACTATAGACAGCAACATCGCTAGTCAAAATAATTTCAAAATATTCAATAACTTCCAAGTATAGCTACCTTGAGATAGTGAACCTAGGAAGTCTGAGTTCAAAGTGTTAACAGCTATTCCAATACGTGTACACAGTGGGCAGGTCTTAGGTAGACATGGGCGGGGCATAGCTACAACTGGACGGACATGGCTAGAAATTGGCTAGAAATTGGGGTGATGATTGGTGACGTCATCAGATAAAGTTGTGTAAATTTACGGAGAAAATTAGGAACGGTTTTTAAAAGTTTTTATAAGTTTTATAAAAGTTTTAATGAGTTTTAAAGTAATTAATTAGTATCTAACAGTGACGGTTGTGCAAAAACGTATTTTCAAATTATGGTTGACATTAATTACGTTAAATCGACATGTTTTAGTGGTAACTTTTACCGTTGCATTATTAAATAGTTTTTGTGGTGTATGCGTTACGTCATAAAGTGAACATTCCGTGATGTCATAATACTGTAGAGATGGCATTACCGTTTTTAAAGTGACTCATACATAATGTCATCGCCGCCATCTTTTCTTATATAATCCGTAATGCTACTGTGTCATACCTGGTGATTCTACATTTTACGCAATGCCTCTAATAGCTGGAGATTCAAGTGCGGACAGTCTAAACTGTAGTGTGGCGATAGAAACAGTTCGTTATGAAGAAAATGAAAACTACTTAATTAAGTACAACATATACTCAGTAACTGTAAAAGTGAAGAATTCTAATTCAATAACCAAATGGATTTCTACATTTGAGAAATTCTATGGTGAGTCAACTAATAAGGAGGACAATGGATTAATATTCCGTATTAAGCGCCTTGTTTCTGAAAATGTCGAGTGTAATGTAACAGTTACAGTCTACCCAACCACATCCGTCATACATGTACAAGGGGAGAATTGTCGCTACTGGATTGCAAGAGATCTTTTGCATTTGTCGCGCATGATATTTGATGAAAATAAATTCGATAAGCGTGATGATGACAATGGTGACAAAAGTAATAATGATAATAATGACACCCGTATTGCAGATGCCGCTCAAAATTAAAATGAACAATTCGACATTTTAAAGGAAAACTGTTCTGGTCTGACCTTACGCGAAGATGAACTGTATTTTTCACCGGAAACTACTACGTTTCCTAAGCAGCTCTTCAGTCCAGAATATGCCAGCACACCTGCTGCGCGTAATCAACGAAGATCTAGCAGTAACCAGCTCACGCAGCAAGATTTGTTCAGTTATAACCAACCCAGTCAGCAAGACATATTTAAGCAAATCTTTATGCTTAATGAACTGCTTCTGAGCAAGGAAGCCACAATCAAGGAGCTCCATGAAGAAAATAAGCGGCTTGCCAGTGACTTACAATCTAAATGTATTAAAATGACAAATGAAATTGGTGTGATGACATGCCCAGAGACAAAAACAATGACAGAAGTCGGGGTTATGACTGAGATGGCCGTTGCTGATATTGTTTTGCAATGTACCACCCAACATGCTGCCATGGAAGCTACCGTGAATGGAACTCTTGATGAATCTAAAGTTAATAATAGACCTTCATCATCATATCCACGATCTATCGCGTACCAACCAATGCCCGCGCCAAGGCTTCCTAAACCAAAGACTTCCAAACAAATAAGCTACGCGCGAGTGGTAATGGACCTGCACCAGGTCAGTTACATGAACGTATCCAGCAGGTAAATGAGAACTCCACTACAACACGCGTCCCGCTAGTAAGCAAAACACTTCCTAAAAAGACATTGATAATTGGGAGTTCTATAATAAAAGGCGTGAACACCAATGGCCTTCAAGATTCGGTTGAGGTTATGTGCCTCAGAGGAGCGAAGATAAAGAATATTCACTCCAAACTAATTAGTTCCGACTTACATACGTACAAAGACATAATTATTATGGCAGGTACAAATAATTCTGATGGATCATTAACTGATGCCCTCATATCCATGGACAATTTAATTATAGATCTACAAACGCTAGTACCAGAATGCAAAATACGTATATGCGAGCTATGTCCCCGTGGTGATGCAAAGTATCGACAGGACTTCATCCGCTCATTCAATAAGCATCTTGAGGTGAGAGAACATTTACTAAACTTCTCAATTATCAGGTCCGCAGATTACTTTTATTCATCATATAGGCCTGGTTCCATAGACAACGCGTTATATCACGCAGATAAGCTGCACATAAACAGTCGTGGATCATCAGTTCGTGTTAAGTGTCTGAATGACTATGTTCCAATCGTCAGGTCGCCGTCGTGTACATTTTTCGGGGAACCCAACCACAGGTATACCAAGTGTCGGCATGGTCAGCCTGTCCGTTGCTGGAGTTGTATGGGATCCGGTCACAAATTAAACTCGTGTCCACTATATTAGGAACGTGGCCAAGAGGTAGAGCCAAACACACATTTTAAATACAATATAAGCAAAACTAAGTGTTTGAACAATTTGGATGCAGTTACTAACGGGACTATGACTAATGACATTGATATGAATGTAAAACTGTATGGTCTTCCCGCAGTAAACTCCTCGAGTAAACGTGATGTCAATTCAGTATGTATGGTATGTAGTGATGAGTCCAAACATTGTATTGAGTATCATAATTATTCTAATCTGTTGCTCAGTAATAGATATCAACTACTCAGTAACAATACGAGTAATAGTGGTATCTTGCCAAAATGCGGCATACGCGCTAATAATATACTATATGATGAAGACAACGACGATGATGACGATCATGACAACTATGATGATGATGACGATCATGACAATGATGACGATCACGATAATGATCATGATCATGACAATGTTGACAATCATGGCAATGATGACGATCATGACAATGATGATGATGATGATGATGATGATGATGATGATGATAACGATCATGGCAATGATAATGATCATGCCAATGATGATGATGATGATGATGATGATGATGATGATGATGATGGCGTAATTGACGGTGCTGCTGCTGCTGCTGTTGATGATGATGATGATGATGATGATGATGATGATGATGATGATGATGATGATGATGTTAGTGGCGGTGGTGATGATGGTGTTGGTGGTGGTAGTAGCGGTGGTGGTGGCGGCGGGGGTGGTTGTTATGGTGGTGTTGGTGGTGGTGGTGGCGGGGGCGGCGGTCGTACTATTAATAATAATAATAATAATAATAATAATAATAAATCCATAAATCTGCCGTCTTTCAATATTAATTCTAAAGGAATTAGGATAGGTCATTTGAATGTACAGCACCTGGTGCCTAAGATTGACCAGTTAAAACTGATTATGGAGAAGTGTGAAAAAGAACTTGAAGTTTTCTGTACCACTGAAACATTTCTCTCATCAACAATCCCAAATAACTCCATTGAAATTGAAGGCTATGTTAATGAAAGAAAGGACAGAAAAGAACGGGACGGTGGTGGAATTGTACTATATAAAGCTGATAACTATTCATATGTGAGGAAACTAAATTTTGAAACCGATGATCTGGAAACTCTATGGATTGAAATTAGACCCTTTAAGACCAAGCCTTTCCTATTGGGCTGTGTCTATAGACCCCCTGATTCACCCGCTATCTGGATTGATGAATTTGAAGCTAAGTTAGAAAAGGTATATTCCGAAAACTCAGATATTATACTTGTAAGAGATTTTAATTTCGACCTTATTAAAGCAGATAATCATAAATGGCAGTCTTTAATTGAACTTTTTCATTTAGAGCAACTTATACGTAATCCAACCAGAGTTACTGAGAAAACATCAAAACTGATTGACCATGTGTATGTCACAGATAAAGACAAAATTCAATCGTCACATGTCGGCTCTTTGGCACTAAGTGACCATTATCCAATATTCGCTGTACGCAAATGTAAACCATTCAAAACTCAAAATTCGCACCAACTTATTAAATACAGGAGCATCAAAAGCTTTAATGAAGCTAAGTTTCTTAGTGACCTATCTGTATGTGATTGGCGTTCTATACATTATTTGGGTAGTCCTGATCAAGCGCTTGATCAATGGTATGCAAAATTCATCAACATTATAAATAAACACGCTCCTGTCATTGAACGCAGAGTTAAACGTGTATGTCAACCGGGATGGTTGAACAGAGAAAACTTAAAAACAATGAAAGAAAGGGATTATCATAAAAACGTAGGAAACATGTTGAATTTTAAAATGTTAAAGCAAAGAGTTGCGTATTTGATTAAAGCATCTAAACGAGATTATTTTGCAAATAAATTAGAAGCAGGAAAAAATAATCCGGCTAATATATGGAAAATTCTAAAAGACATAAATCCCAAGGCAAACAAATTACCTTCAATAATCTGTGATGATAATGGAAGTGAAATTCAAAACCCACAAATGCAATCTGAACATTTTAATATATATTTCAGTACAATTGCGTCAAAACTGACACACTCCATGATAAAACAAAGGCCAATGGCATTTGATAAGCTATCAGATCATGTTTTTAGTAAAGTTCCAGAAAATATATAGTTTCGAATTCCATATATAACAGTTGAATATGTGTCCAGAGAACGTAGCAACTTAAAAACAAATAAGTCATCTGGTTATGATGAAATGAACGCACACTTCCTCAAAGCAGCAGCATCAATAATTGCACCCTCCATTACACTTATTATAAACAAAAGCATAGCCACGGGAGAATTCCCCAAAATGTGGAAATGTGCAAAAGTAAAGCCTCTACATAAATCTGATTAAAAAACCAATGTTAGCAATTATAGGCCTATCTCTATATTACCCATTATCTCTAAGGTTATTGAACGACACATACATGATCATATTTATAAATTTATAACCAAGTATAATTTATTAGTGGAGTTGCAATCAGGCTTCAGACCTAACTATTCATGTGAAACTGCTTTGTTAAATCTAGTAGAAAGATGGCGCTTTTCGATAGATAATGGCGACTTTATTGGTTCTATTATGATTGACTTTAAAAAGGCCTTTGATCTTGTCAATCATGACATCCTATTACAAAAATTAAGTATTTACAAATTCAGCTATAATACATTAAAGTGGTTTTCTTCATATTTAAATGGCAGACAACAACACGTTTCAATTTCTGGAAAAAATTCTAAACCATTGCCCATCGATATAGGAGTACCACAAGGCTCAGTTTTAGGGCCACTTCTGTACATTTTATATGTTAATGATTTACCCATGTGTGTCAACAATCTTATGGATATGTATGTTGATGATACAACTATGCATGCTGCTAGCTCAAATGTCGCTGAAATTCAAGAAAATCTAATTAACGGTATGAAGTCGGTAGAAGAATGGTGTGTAAACAATAAAATGTTGTTAAATACGGACAAAACTAAGTTTATGATGTTAGGAACTAAGCATAAATTGAAACAAGTAAATAATAATGTTATAATCCCTACAAATCGTGGAAGCTTAAATGTTGTGGAATCTGACAAACTTTTAGGAGTATACATAGACAATCCGCTTGCATGGAAAGAACATATAGGCAAACTTTGTAAAAAGATTTCGTCCTTGATTTATATTCTACGGAAAAATAAACATTATCTTAGCATTGAGCAACGAAATCTTTTCTATAAGTCGTATATCCTTTCACACATTGATTATTGTAGTCTTGTATTTTGCCCGTCTTCACCTACATTATTGGATAGTTTAGAAAAACTACAAAAACGGGCTGCAAGGGTGATATTAGACATGCCTTACAGGACACCATCTGCACAACTATATGAAACATTAAACTGGACAAATTTAACTAAAAGAATGCAAATTAAAATGGGTATTATGACATATAAATCTAGAAATGGTCTGGCCCCTGGTTACATGAAAGACATGTTCACTTCCGTTGGGGTGGCGCACACTAGAAATTTACGTTCCAAAACACGCAATCACCTACAACTTCCGAGGATTAAAACGGAATATGGCAGAAAAAGCTTCAAATACACTGCAGCGCAACTGTGGAATTCTCTGCCTGAAACGATTACTCAGTCTTCTACTCTGCTGATATTCAAATCAAATATACATGAATATATTACTAAATTATAGTGATATATGGGCAATGTGATTTCACCTTTTTACTTGAGTTCTAATATTGCATATTTTGTTTATTTCTAAATAGCTGTGTACGTGTGTATGTGTGAATGAATGTGTACGACCTTCCGCGTATGTATGCGTGAACGGTGATTCGAACATCGACATTCGACGAGGTAATTATTCTGCAATACTGTTTTAGTAATATCTATCGAAAATGAACAAATATGTTAATTATCTAATTTAACAGTCATTTTACTTGTGTTATAATATTGTACATTTTGTATATTTGTAAATAGTTATATATATGTGCGTGCGTGCGTGCGTGCGTGCGTGCGTGCGTGCGTGCGTGCGTGCGTGCATTCGTGCGTGCGTGCGTGCGTGCGTGCGTGCGTGCGTGCGTGCGTGCGTGCGTGCGTGAGTGCGTGCGTGAGTGCGTGCGTGCGTGCGTGTGAGTGTGAGGGCCTCAGGAAGATCAGTTTACTGACGATGTATACCCTCCTTAAATAAAGATTATTATTATTAAATGAACGGACTGAACTAGAAATGGACTGGCATAGCTAGAAATGGACGGGTATAGCGAGAAATGGATGGAGCTTAGCTAGAAATGGACGGAGCTTAGCTAGTAATGGGCGGTATAGTCAGAAATGGACGGACATTGCGAGAAATGGACGGGCGTAGCGAGAAAACAACGGTTATAGTTAGAAACGGACAGGCATAGCGAGAAATTGATGGACATAGCTAGAAATGGACGGAGCTTAGCGACAAATGGACGGGCGTAGTTATAAATGGACGGGCATAGCGAGAAATGGACGGGCGTAGTTATAAATGGACGGGCATAGCGAGAAATGGAGGGGCATAGCGAGAAATTTGACGGATAAAGCTAGAAATGGACGAGCATAGCGACAAATGGACGGCATAGCAAGAAAGAGATGAGCATAGTTAGAAATAGATGGTATAGCGAGAAATTGGCGGGCATAGTTAGAAATGGACGGACATAGCGAGAACTGGACGGAGCTTAGCCAGAACTGGATGGAGCATATATAGAAATTGACTGAGCTTAACGGGAAATGGACAGGCATAGCGAGAAATGGATGTGCATAGCGAGAAATGAACCGAAATAGCGAGAAATGGACGGACATAGCTAAAAATGCACATCCATAGTTAGAAATGGACAGGTATAGCGGGAAATGGACAGGCATAGCTAGAAATGAACGGGAATAGCTAGAAATGGACGGGCATAGCTAGGAATGGACGGGCATAGCTAGACATGGACGGGCATGGCGGGAAATGGACGAGCATAGCGTGAAACATACGGGGATGGCGTGAAATAGCCGAGCATAGCATGCTATGGACGGGCATAACGAGAAATGGACGGGCATTGTGAGAAAAACATGGATGGCGAAAAATGGACTAGAAAACTAGAAAACAACGGGTATAGTTAAAAATGGACGGAATATACCTAGAAATGGACGGGCATAGCTAGAAATGGACGGACATAGAGAGAAATGGACGGGTATAGCTAGAAATGGACGAGCATAGCTAACAATGGATGGGCATAGAAATGGATGCCATAGCGAGAAATGGATGGGTATAGCGAGAAATGGATGGGTATAGTTAAAAATGGACGGGTCTAGCGAGAAATGAACGGGCATAGCGAGAAATAGACGGGCATAGTGAGAAAGAGGGCTATGGCGAGAAATGGACAGGTATAGCGAGAAAACAACGGGTATAGTTAGAAATAGAACAACGTGGCGAGAAATGGACGAGCATAACTAGAAATAGACGGGCATACCTAGAAATGGACGTGCATAGCTAGAAATGGACGGGCATAGTGAGAAATGGACGGGTATCGCAAGAAATGGACGGGCATAGCTAAAGTAGACTGGCATACCATGAAATGTATGGGCACAGCAAGAAATAGACCGGAATAGTTAGAAATTGAAGGGCATAGCGAGAAATGGAAGGGCATAGTGAGAAATGGACGGGCATATGGTGAAATGGCCGTCATCGCGAGAAATGGACGGACATAGCTAGAAATGGAAGGGCATAGCTAGAAATGGATAGGCATAGTTAGGAATGGACGGGTGTAGTTAGAAATGAACTGGCATAGTGGGAAATAAATGGGCAGAAATGGACAGGCATAGAGAGAAATGGACAGGCATAGCAAGAAATGGACGGGCATAGCTAGGAATGTAAGTGCATAGCGAGAAATGGATACGTATAGTTAGGAATGGATGGGCATAGCGAGAAATGGATAGGCATATTTAGTAATGGACGAGTATTGCAAGAAATGGACGGGCAAAGTTAGAATTGGACGGGCATCGCGAGAAATGGACAGGCATAGCGAGAGATACACAGGCATAGCGAGAAATGGACGGGCATAGCTAGAAATGGATAGGCATAGTTAGGAATGGACCGGTGTAGTTAGAAATGAACGGGCATAGTGGGAAATAAATGGGCAGAAATGGACAGGCATAGAGAGAAATGGACAGGCATAGCAAGAAATGGACGGGCATAGCTAGGAATGTAAGTGCATAGCGAGAAATGGATACGTATAGTTAGGAATGGATGGGCATAGCGAGAAATGGATAGGCATATTTAGTAATGGACGAGTATTGCAAGAAATGGACGGGCAAAGTTAGAATTGGACGGGCATCGCGAGAAATGGACAGGCATAGCGAGAGATACACAGGCATAGCGAGAAATGGACGGGCATAGCGAGAAATAGACGGGCATGGTGGGAAATGGATAGGCATAGTTAGGAATGGGCGGGTCTAGCAAGAAATGGACGGGCATGGCTTGAAATGGACGGGTATAGTGATAAATGGTGGACATAGCGAGAAATGGACGGGCATAGTTAGAAATGGATGGGCACAGCGAGAAATTGATGGGCATAGCGAGAAATGGTTGGGCATTGCAAGAAATGGACAGGCATAGCAAGAAATGGACAGGCATAGCAAGAAATGGACAGGCATAGCAAGAAATGGACAGGCATAGCAAGAAATGGACAGGCATAGCGAGAAATAGACGTGCATAGCTAGAAATGGACGGGCATAGTGAGAAATGGACGGGTATCGCAAGAAATGGACGGGCATAGCTAAAATAGACTGGCATACCATGAAATGTATGGGCACAGCAAGAAATAGACCGGAATAGTTAGAAATTGAAGGGCATAGCGAGAAATGGACGGGCATAGTGAGAAATGGACGGGCATATGGTGAAATGGCCGTCATCGCGAGAAATGGACGGACATAGCTAGAAATGGAAGGGCATAGCTAGAAATGGATAGGCATAGTTAGGAATGGACGGGTGTAGTTAGAAATGAACGGGCATAGTGGGAAATAAATGGGCATAGTGAGAAATGGACAGGCATAGGTAGAAATGGACAGGCATAGCGAGAAATGGACGGGCATAGCTAGGAATGTAAGGGGACGGCGAGAAATGGATAGATATAGTTAGGAATGGACGAGTTTAGCGAGAAATGGACGGACATATCGAGAAATAGATGGGCATAGGGAGAAATGGACGGGCATTAGCTAGAAATTGACATGCATAGCGAGAAATGGACGGGCATATCTAGAAATGGACGGGCATAGCTAGAAATGGATAGGCATAGGTAGGAATGGACCGGTGTAGCTAGAAATGAACGGGCATAGTGAGAAATAAATGGGCATAGTGAGAAATGGACAGGCATAGAGAGAAATGGACAGGCATAGCAAGAAATGGACGGGCATAGCTAGGAATCTAAGGGCATAGCGAGAAATGGATAGGTATAGTTAGGAATGGATAGCGGGAAATGAATGGGCATGGATAGAAATGGACGGGCATAGCGAGAAAGGGATGGACATAGCTATAAATGGACGGGCATATTGAGAAACGGATAGGCATAGTTAGGAATGGATGTGTTTAGCGAGAAATGGACGGGCATAGTGAGAAATGGTCGGGCATAGCTAGAAATTGATGGGCATAGCTAGAAATGGACGGGAATAGCGAGAAATGGGCGGGCATAGTTGGAAATGGATGGGTATTACGGGAAATGGACGGGTATACGGAGAAATGGACAGGCATAGCGAGAAATGGGCGGGCATGGTTAGAAATGGACGGGCATTGCGAGAAATGGATGGGCATGGCGAGAAATAGACAGGCATAGCGAGAAATGGGCGGGCATAGCGAGAAATGGACGGGCATAGCTAGAAATGTATGGGTATAGCGAGAAATGGACAGGAATGGTGAGAAATAGACAGGTATAGCGAGAAATAGACAGGCATAGCGAGAAATGGACGTGCATAGTTAGAAATGGACGGGCATAGCGAGAAATGGACGGGCATAGATAGAAGTGCATGGGTATAGCGAGAAATGGACAGGAATAGTGAGAAATGAATGGGTATAGTAAGAAATGGCCGAGAATAGCTCAAATGGATGGGTATCGCGAGAAATGGACGGGCATAGCTAGAAATGTATGGGCATAGCGTGAAATGGACAGGTATAGTGAGAAATTGTCCAGGATTATTAGAAATGGATGGGCATCGTGAGAAATGGATGGGCTTAGTGAAAAACAGACAAGCATAGAGATAAATGGACGGGCTTAGTGAGAAACAGACAAGCATAGCGAGAAATGGACGGGCATGGTTAGTAATGGAAGGGCATAGCGTGAAATGGACATGTATAGTGAGAAATTGTCCGGGATATTTAGAAATTGACGGGCATGGTGAGAAATAAATGGGCATAGTGAGAAATGGACAGGCATAGAGAGAAATGGGCAGGCATAGCAAGAAATGGACGGCATAGCTAGGAATCTAAGGGCATAGCGAGAAATGGATAGGTATAGTTAGGAATGGATAGCGGGAAATGAATGGGCATGGATAGAAATGGACGGGCATAGCGAGAAAGGGATGGACATAGCTATAAATGGACGGGAATATTGAGAAACGGAGAGGCATAGTTAGGAATGGATGTGTTTAGCGAGAATTGGACGGGCATAGTGAGAAATGGTCAGGCATAGCTAGAAATTGATGGGCATAGCTAGAAATGGACGGGAATAGCGAGAAATGGGCGGGCATAGTTGGAAATGGATGGGTATTACGGGAAATGGACGGGTATACGGAGAAATGGACAGGCATAGCGAGAAATGGGCGGGCATGGTTAGAAATGGACGGGCATTGCGAGAAATGGACGGGCATGGCGAGAAATAGACAGGCATAGCGAGAAATGGGCGGGCATAGCGTGAAACGGACAGGATAGCGAGAAATAGATGGGCATAACGAGAAAGAGATGGGCATAGCCAGAAATAGACGGCTATAGCGAGAAATAGACGGGCATAGCGAGAAATGGACGGGCCTAGTTAGAAATGGATGGGCATAGCGAGAAATTGACAGAGATAGCTAGAAATGGACGGGCATTGCGAGAAATGGGCAGGCATAGCGAGAAACGGACGTGATAGAGAGGAATAGATGGACATAGCGAGAAAAAGATGGGCATAGCTAAAAATGGACGGGCATAGTGAGAAATGGATAGGCATAGTTAGGAATGGACGGATTTAGCGGGAAATGGACGGGCATATCGAGAAATAGTCGGGCATAGCCAGAAATTGATGGGCATAGCTAGAAATGGACGGGATTAGCGAGAAGTGGGCGGGCATAGTTGGAAATGGACGGGTATTACGGGAAATGGACGGGTATGCTGAGAAATGGACAGGCATAGTGAGAAATGGACGGGTATAGCAAGAAATGGCCGAGCATAACTAAAGTAGACGGGCTTACCATGAAATAAATGGGCATAGCGAGAAATAGACCGAGATAGTTAGAAATCGAAGGGCATAAAGAGAAATGGATGCGCAGTGTGAGAAAGGACGAGCATAGCTAAAAATGGACGGGCATAGCGTGAAATTGATGGGCATCGAGAGAAATGGACCGGCATAGTTAGAAATGGATGGGCATAGCGAGAAATAGACGAGGATAGCGAGAAATGGACAGGCATAGCGAAAAAAACAGTGGGTATAGTTAGAAATGAACGGGCATAGCGAGAAATGGACGGGCATATCTAGAAATGTATGGGCATAGTGTGAAATGGACGGGCATAGTGGGAAATAGTCTGGGATAGTTAGAAATGGACGGCCATCGTGAGAAATGAATGAGCATAGCTAAAAATAGACGAGCATTGCGTGAAATGGGCATCACGAGAAATGGACATAGCGAAAAATAGACAAGGATAGCGAGAAATGGACAGGCATAGCGAGAAAACAGTGGGAATAGTTAGAAATGAACGGACATAGCGAAACATGGACGAGCATATCTAGCAATGGAGGAGCATACCTATACATGGACGGGCATAGTTAGAAATGGACGTGCATAGCTAGAAATAGACAGGCATTGCGATAATTGGACGAGCATGGCGAGAAATGGATAAGCATAGTTAGGAATGGACGGGTTTTGCGAGAAATGGACGGCCATAGTGAGAAATGGACGAGCATTCCTAGAAATGGACGAGCAGAGTTAGAAATGGATGGGCATAGCGAGAAATTGATGGGTATAGCGAGGAATGGTTGGACATTGCAAGAAATGGACGGGTATAGTTAGAAATGGACGGACATCGCGAGAAATGGACAGGCATAGCGAGAAATAGACAGGCATAGCGAGAAATGGACGGGCATGTCGAGAAATAGACGGAGATAGCGAGAAAGACGGGCATAGCGAGAAATGAACATGTATAGTTAGAAATAGACGGGCATAGCGAGAAATGGAGGGGCATAGCTAGAAATGCCTGGATATAGCGAGAAATAGACGGGAATAGTGAGAATTGACGGGTATAGTAAGAAATGGTCGAGAATAGCTCAAATGGACGGGCATAGCGTGAAATGGATGGGAATATTGAGAAAAAGTCTGGGATAGTTAGAAATGGATGAGCATCATGAGAAATGACCGAGCATAACTAAAAATAGACAAGCATTGCGTGAAATGGATGGGCATCGCGAGAAATGGATGGGCATAGTGAGAAACAGACAAGCATAGCGAGAAATGGACGGGCATAGTTAGTAATGGACGGACATAAATAGAAATGGACGGGCATATCTATAAATGGACAGGCATAGCGAAAAAACACTGGGTATAGTGAGAAATGGACGGACATAGCGAGAAATAGACGGGGATATTGAGAAATAGACGGGGATAGTGAGAAATAGAATGGCATGGCGAGAAATGGACGGGCATAGCGAGAAATAGATGGTATAGCGAGAAATGGAAGGGCATGGTGAGAAATGGACAGGCATAGCGAGAAGACAGTGGGTATAGTTAGAAATGGACGGACATAACGAGAGATGGACGAGCACAGATAGAAAAGGACGGGCACACCTGTAAATGGACGGGAACAGCGAGAAGTGGATAGGCATAGTTAGTAATGGACGAGCATAGCTAAAATGGACAGTCATAGCATGAAATGGACGGGCATAGCGAGACATAGACGGGGATAGCGAGAGCTAGACGGGCATAGCAAGAAATGGACGGGCACAGATAGAAATGGATGGGCATAGCGAGAAATGGACGGGCATATCTAGAATTGGACGGGCATCGTGAGAAATGGACAGGCATAGTGAGAAATGGCCTGGCATGGCGAGAAATAGAGGGGGATAGCGAGAAAGATGGGGATAGCGAGAAATACATGGGCATATGGAGAAATGAACGGGCATATTTAGAAATGGGCATGCATAGTGAGAAATGGACGGGCATTGCTAAAAATGGACAAGCATAGCGTGAAATGGACAGGCATCGCGAGGAATGGACGGGTATAGCTAGTAATCGATGGGCATAACGAGAAATATATGAGGATAGCGAGAAATGGACAGGCATAGAAGGAAAACAGTGGGTATAGTTAGAAATGGACGGACATAGCGAGAGATGGACGAGCATAGCTAGAAAAGGACGGGCATACCTATAAGTGGACGGGAATAGCATGGCTAGAAATAGGTGGACATTCCGATAAAAGGACCGGCATGGCGAGAAATGGATAGGCATAGTTAGGAATGACGGGCATGGCTTGAAATGGACGGGTATAGTGAGAAATGGACAGACATATCTAGCAATGGATGGCAATAGTTACAAATGGATGGGCATAGCGTGAAATGAATGGACATAGCGAGAAATGGATGCACATAGTTAGAAATGGATGGGCATAGCGAGAAATTGATGGGCATAGTGAGGAATGGTTGGGCATTGCAAGAAATGGACAGGCATAGCGAGAAATAGACAGGCATAGCGAGAAATCGATGGGCATAGCAGGAAATAGATGTGTATATCGGGAAATGGCCGGGAATAGTTAGAAACGGACGGGTATAGCAAGAAATTGACGAGCATAGCTAAAATGGATGGGCGTAGTTAGAAATGTACAGGCATAGTGTGAAATGGATGGGCACAGTGAAGAATAGTCCGGGATAGTTAGAAATGGAAAGGCCTAGCGAGAAATGAACGTGCATGGTGAGAAATAGACAAGCATAGCGAGAAATTGACGGGCATAGCTAGAAATGGACGGGCATAGCGAGAAATTGAGGCATAGTTAGTAATGGATGAGCATAGCTAAAATGGACGTGAATATCGTGAAATGGACGGGCATAGCGAGAAATGGACGGGCATAGCGAGAAATGGATAGGCATAGTAAGTAATGGACGAGCATAGCTAAAATGGACAGGCATAGCGTGAAATGGGCGGGCATAGTGTGAAATGGGCGGGAATAGCGAGAAATAGTCCGGGATAGTTAGAAATGGAAGGGCATAGCTAGAAATGGATGGGCATCGTGAGAAATGGGCCAGCATAGCTAAAAATGGACAAGCATAGCATGAAATGGACGCGCATCGCGAGAAATGGATGGGCACCGTGAGATATACATGCATAGCGAGAAATAGACGGCGATAGCAAGAAATGGACAGGCATAGTGAGAAAACAACTGGTATAGCGAGAAATGGACGGACATCACTAGAAATGGACGGGCATAGTTAGAAATGGATGGACATAGCGAGAAATTGCTGGGCATAGCGAGAAATGGACAGGCATAGCTAGAAATGGATGGGTATTTTTAGAAATAGACAGGAATAGTGAGAAATGGCCGGGTATAACGAGAAATGGACGGGTATAGTGACAAATGGATGGCATAGCTAAAATGGACGAGCGTAGCAAAAAAACCCCGGACAGGATTAGCGAGAAATAGACGGGCATAGTGACAAATGGACGGGAACAATTAGAAATGGACGGGCATAGGTAAAACTCGACAAGACTAACGAGAAATGGACGGGATTAGCGAGAAATAGACGGGCATAGTTAAACATGGACGGGCATAGCAAGAAATGGACTAGGATAGTGAGAAAGGGACAGGGATAGTTCGAAATTGACGGGCATAGCGAGAAATGGATGAGGATATCTAGAAATGGACGGGAATATCTAAAATGGACGGGCATAGCGAGAAATGGATGGGATTAGCGAGAAATAGACTGGGATAGTTAGACATGGACAGTCATGCCGAGAAATGGACGGGAATAGCGAGAAATGGACGGGGGGTAGCGCGAAATGGACGAACTTGGATAGAATGGACGGGCATACCTAGAAATGGATGGGAATATCTAAAAATGAACGGGCATCGTGAGAAATGGACGGGCATGGCGAGAAATGGTCGGCATTGATGATTTACCTTCTGAAGCAAGACTGGCGGGTGTTGTTTTGGCAGCCAGTGCAACTATCGCTTCGCTTAGTCGTTTTTCAGAAATATTAAACTTTTGATTCGCACTGGCTAAGTAGGATTCAGTTTGTTTCTGAGAATTAAAAGGAATTTTTTTAATTAGTGAAACCTGTCTATTAACGTCCATCCAGATTCGCAAATCACTATCATTTATCCACCCAAACGTCATAGCATATATATCAAATGTGTTAAATTGAGGGATACGCTCTGTCACTCAAGTATCTAAGGTCTTAATCAAAATGTGTATGTCCATCACGAAAGTGTCTGAATTGTATGCCTTTGGTGAATTTACAATTAGTAGTAGTAGTAGTAGTAGTAGTAGTAGTAGTAGCAGCAGCAGCAGCAGCAGCGACGGCAGCCGCAGCAGCTTCAGCAGCTGCAGCACCAGCAACAGGAGCAGCAGCAACCATCTTACAGCTGCAATAAGTCCTTGTTGGCTTTTGACCATGCACCGTGTCTTGTCTTTGGCCAAAATCTATCAATGGCATGCCGTCCTCTCCTGACTCTATATTTACAGGCTCCCAGTAGGGATGATTCCAAGGCTATCTCTGCGGATGACTCTTCTGGTATTCTTAGCACATGACCAAACTTGGACCATCTTTACTGGTCAACCTTTACGGGAAGCGGTTATGTAATACACATCTTGCATAGTGCATCCTTGGAAATTATGCTGTCCGACCATTAGTGTCAAGTTGTACAATATATCAAGGATAGGGTGGTTGTGTTGCACAAACCATACTCTTTTTGTCAAGGATATCTTTGATTTACAAATCCATAGCTTAAATTCCAGAATGATTGGAACCCTATGTTCCTCGTGACGCAGCGTGCGGCAATGTCAGCAACACTGCAATGCAGTGAGCTAACGATTTTATTCTTTCCCCATGTTTGCTGGCACGAAGTGGATCGTAATTTTCTTTAGTTTCATATTTTGTCGATCGGTATATGTGCGTGAAATCTGTTTTAGATTAATTCATAGTCTCATGTTTAGTTTGTTTGCAACGATCCTAGTTCGTCAAAGCGGTTCTTCTCAAGTCTATCGATAGTGTTTCCTTGGTCTTGAGGCCATCTCTCTGTGGGAGGCCGAGTGGTGTCTCAAACTCTGCAGACTTCACTGTCTTGACTCGTACTCCCAGCTTGGTGTCAGCAAGTTAACAGTATAGTTGTATTTAAATTGGAATTCTCGGAGTTCATGGTCCAATTATTAATGTTAAAATATCTTCAACTGGGCTGGACATAGCTAGAAATTGATGCATCCATTATGCAACCACCTGTCTTTAGTGTCCGCTACAAATAGACGTGTATGCCTGTATTATTAAACGATCTTTGCATGTGCAAAAAAATATTTACTCCACTTGACATGTGATGCGGATACGTTTATTTGTGTTTTACTTATGGGAAATGGAAATAAAATGGATGTGAAAGAACAGTCGAAAACGTTAAATATAATGAGATAAAGTAGCGTTAAACCACAGGCCTTGAATAATCGCTTGCACCAGTTGAATATTTGATCTACTCATGTATACCGCGATGAAAGGCTTTACGATCATCAATCAGCATTGGGCATGTATGCTAATGCTGTACCTTTAGTGCAAGCGCTTCGAATGATATCAATTCATATATTCATTACCTTCTATTATTACCTTCAACACGTATTTTTTTCCATTTCTCTTGTTCTTAAGATAAGTAGTTATCAAATTTCATTTGTGAAGATGTTGTTCAGCTGATGACTCTACCCAGTGTTGTCTACAACCATGAATGACGTTCGAAATGGCAAGTACTTTTATATTTCCGAAGATTCCGCATCGTACTGACCAACTGAATTAATCTTACCATCCGCTATTCCTTGATAACTGGATCAGTTGTACGGCATTTGAAGTTCATACCCATGTTCAGTGAAACATGCAAGGAAATAGCTGAGATCGTTCTGAATTTTCGCCAGGCGAAGAAAATACCCATTGAAGATTGTCGCGTCCAGTCTTATAACACTAGTAATATTTCAGGCAAGTATTGTGGTACACACAACTGCCTAAAGGATGAGTGACCTTACGCCGAGTATGTACCATGCACGGACCATTCTCTGAATTTGGTGTGGAAATGTGCAGCAGAAAGGTGTCCTGATCCCGTTGAATTGTTTAATCTACTACAGAATATTATATTTTATGCCTATGTTGTGGCATCTCCAGATCACTGGAGAAACCATGCTAAGCTTTGAAAAATAGCAACAATAAAAACTTCACAGCTAATAAATAAGACATCCGTTGGTCAGCGCTGTTGGTGAAGGGTACAATGGAAACCTCACCGTGTTTGAGTTGTCAGCAGATTGTAGCCAAACAGCTGACTTAGGGCCGAAGCATTTGATCTCAATTGACAGTTGAACGGTGTTTAGACAGGAATCTTGATGAAGTGTGGCAGACACCTTTGGAAAATTTTCGCAAAAGAAAGCTGCAACTGCAAAATGCTGGTCCCTCAATACACTTATACCGTTACTTGAGTCTCTTAACATTTGTTGAAGACACGCGTTCACGGTTGATGAATTTGAGCAGAAATGTGTTTAAATGTGCGATCACATTGACTAACATGATCATAAGCAACATATTCGTAAGAGAAAACTGCATCCTACGTTAGGCACGGAAAAGGATGTTCAACTATCACTTAGACATAGGCTTAAGGGGAGTTCATACATTCCTTGATCATTAATAACACATACATGTAGTCAATCAAACAAGGGTTGGATTTCTATTAAAGCAAAGCTGTAGCTAGCTTTGTTAAATGCTATCCACGTGACGTGGAGAAAAGCATGTAGTAAGGAGCTGCGCAGCTCGCAGCTATGTTTATCTCAATGGACCTTTCCAGTATTTGCTATGTCCCGCCCATCTCTATCTAAGCTCCACCCACAGTTCGTTGTGTTGGGATTGATCCATCCCCGAATGCCCTAACTATCAATTTCCTGAAAACTATACCGGTAAGGTGTTGACTATTTTATAACTAATTTGACTTGGTACTGTTGCAGCAACAGCGCCAAGTCAAAGTAGTTTCAAAATATTCCACAGAATATTTATTAAATAAAAAAGACATACAATTCGTACAACAACGCATAGTCCGTCTTCAAATATGCGTTCGTGACTTACTTATCGCCGTCATTCATGGTATCATTCATTATGATGCCATTCTACACGTCGCGTAGTTGATTATGACGTCATAGGATGGGTTGATAAAGTGGAAAGGCCTATTGTCACAACAAGAGATTTATAAGCAATTATCAAATACACATGTTGAATGCAACATAGCTGAGAAGATCGCTGAACTTCTCGTCGTTCATGCTAATTGCTAGGTTGAAACCTTTTCAAGCGTCAGCTCTGCGTCTGTATAGAGCTATGCATGTTTGTCACCAACAGTACTTGAGAGCGATCATTTTCAAAATTAAAACAAATCAAGTATTACCCGAGGCTTGCAATGGGACAGGAACATTCGTGCGCTTTAACACTTTTGAGCGTGGAACATAAGGCCAAGAAAATTGGCTTTCTTCACCTCATTAAAGATATTCCGTGTGAAAATCTCGCATACGCACAGTTTGTAACGTGTAACGCAATATTCAGCATACATTGACATTTTCAATCATTCAAATCAGACATAGCCTATTCATGTATGATGTGGATGATCGATACTGATAATGTATGATTTTTTGTACTTTTCATGATAATTAAATATATGAGTGATCATCGTGGTGAGTTGACTGATGGTCGTGATATTTGCTGAGTCACACACATCAGATACTGAGAGTTGACTAATGGAAGTGATCTGTGCTGAGTCACACACATCAGATACTGAGAGTTGACTAATGGAAGTGATCTGTGCTGAGTCACACATCAGATACTGAGAATTGACTAATGGCAGGGATCTGTGCTGAGTCACACACATCAGATACTGAGAGTTGACTAATGGCAGTGATCTGTGCTGAGTCACACACATCAGATACTGAGAGTTGACTAATGGCAGTGATCTGTGCTGAGTCACACACTTCAGATACTGAGAGTTGACTAATGGAAGTGATCTGTGCTGAGTCACACACATCAGATACTGAGAGTTGACTAATGGAAGTGATCTGTGCTGAGTCACACACATCAGATACTGAGAGTTGACTAATGGCAGTGATCTGTGCTGAGTCACACACTTCAGATACTGAGAGTTGACTAATGGAAGTGATCTGTGCTGAGTCACACACATCAGATACTGAGAGTTGACTAATGGAAGTGATCTGTGCTGAGTCACACACTTCAGATACTGAGAGTTGACTAATGGCAGTGATCTGTGCTGGGGCACACACATCAGATACTGAGAGTTGACTAATGGCAGTGATCTGTGCTGAGTCACACACATCAGATACTGAGAGTTGACTAATGGCAGTGATCTGTGCTGAGTCACACACATCAGATACTGAGAGTTGACTAATGGATGCGATTTGTGCTATATATGCTATATATGTGCGTACAGACGGACGTACCTATGGACGGGCAGGATTGGCCGATGAAAAAGATTTAACATATAGGCAAATCTTTGGGTGGTGTACAAATATCCTGTCACGTTTCCAACAATTCTCTCTCAAACTGTAGGAGTTGCAGCGACAAGTTTTTCGGGATGTACTGACTGACGGACGTACCTACGGACGGACAGGATTGTCCGATGAAATTTTTTTAACACTAGGCACATCTTGTGGTGGTGCACAATCATCCTCTCACGTTTCAAACAATTTTATTTCAAACTGTTGGCAGAGTTGTGACAAAGTTTTCAGGATCCATGGACGGTCGGACGGACGGGATGATCCAAAGAAAATTTTTTAACGTATATGCAAATCTTTAGGTGGTGTACAATCATCCTGTCAAGTTTCAAACAATTCTCTCTCAAACTGTAGGAGTTGCGTCGACAATATTTTCAGGAGGTATGTTGGCCTACAGATCGGACAAAAACATAGCACGTAGCGGGGGTGGTGGTGTGGCCTGGGATATAATTACAGCCAACCGAGTGTCGATATTTACCTCCAGAAATGCGTGAAATGCCTTCTGGAAGCATCTATCTATAGTTCAAAATATGTCCATGGGAGGCCCCCTTTAGCCCTCTGAACAGGCGCCCCACATACTCTAAATACAATCACAGCAATTTATGTTCACTGTGAACATAGTCGCTAAATAACTAACAAATTTGCTACATGAATAAAAATAAAAATATGTAAGACTAAAACTACTTTCGTATATGCACTGAGCCGTACTGCTCCAATATCAATCAGTAACCGGCGTTAGCATGTTTGTATCTTGGGTTCAAAAATCAAAGGATTGATCTGCGTTATAACTGTAATCTCACTTACCAGTTTTTCAGAAATAAAATTCTTTTCTACGCACAGAGCTTTTGTTTGATCTTGAAGAACGTCGACAGCTTTTCTCAATGTGAGGCAGTCGTCTGCGCTCATATCGTATTTGAGTTCAGCATCTCGTAAAATCTCATTTTCGTTCTCGCTAAATGTGGCGCGCATTTGAAGAAAAGTCACATCCTCTGCCTGTTAATCAAATTTAAAAAGAAATATTAATTTTACTTCACCTATACTAACTGCACACGAGACAGGACATGTCTCTGCATTCCATAGTATGTTGCACGATAAGAACCCTTTTCTTAGCAACAAGCGTGCACACAATAACAACCATGTACAGTTGCTAATTTGACAAAATAAATTAAGCAATATGCCTGTTAATTGAATAAAATAAATGTGAAATGAAATTTAATACTATCATGTAAATTTATAATTCTATGTTATTTCCTAACAATTGTGCGCTAACGTAGATTGACGAAACCTGCAATTTCGAAATGTTGATGGACTCAGATGGCCCCCATCTCCTGCACATCCGCGGGTAAATTATGTGCATGGTTGTTATATTTTACCCATTCTACCATTTTATCATTCAATTTGCTTTATTTCATTTGTTTATCGATATCATTCGAACCCACCACCTACCCACGGGCCAGACGCACCATACGCCCTACCTGTGAGGTGTGAGTAGGTTGGAGCACGTTCTAGACACATACAGCCCAGCACAGAAATAACTTAGATTGTTTCCAAAACAAAATAAAACGTACTGCTGGATTCTATTTTGAACATAATCGGGCTTGAAATCATTGCTGCATGAGGAAGCAATGTCTTCCAAGCCAATTATGTTCAAAATATTCAACAGAACATTTCTTACATCATGTTCAAAATTGTCCTATCACACTTCGGTTTCTGTTTTGGAAACATTGAAACTTATTTTTTAAGTACATCAACTGGTATCAGCTGGCTGTGTGACAATTTTGAAGCAATTGGATTGAAAATCGTTGGTGACCAAGACAGCAACAAGTTTCAGTCTGCCCCTTTTTCAAAATATTATAATAAAAAATAAATAGAATCCAAACTATACCTTTAATTGTTTGTCACAAAGTGGCTTATATATAATTAACACATCGTTCTCCATCTCGTAGGCGCAAGTTAAAATATATACAAGATTATAGCATTTTGCTTTATATATAGATATGTTATCATAATTAGGCAAAATATGGGTTGGTAGTTTGGTTGAGCTTATTATATGTAGGCTATTGACAGATGTCCGCAGAAGATGGACTCATGGCATGTATGCATTTATTTGTTATTTCATTTCAGGTTACCAAATCATCAGCTTTCTTTTGAAGGTCAGTGATTTTCGCTCGCAGAACATGATTTTGATCAGAACCGATCTCACGCTGTCGTCTGCACACATCCAGCACACTGCGCATGACTGCACAGTTAGAACACTGGACAGTGGCGATTGGCCCAAGTATTTCAGTAATCTTGTTCGGCAGACGGTCGGGTCTAAGAAGGATTGTGCAATGAACGAGCTCCTTGTTAGCCAAGTGCTGGAGTGACAATGGTGATTTCTGCTGTTTCTTCACCTTCTCCACATTCTGGAAAATTACAGATCGGCTGTTAATTATTATACACCACCACCACCACCACCACCACCACCACCACCACCACCACCACCAACAACAACAACAACTATGTATGGCCAAATATGTGTAATCTGGTATGCACTTAGTGGTCCCATGACCTAGATATTTGACCTTTTGACTTGAAGTGTCTACGTTCTCTAGCAAGCAGCAATATGAATGTGCCAAATTTGGCGATTCTACTTTCTTGCGTTCTAGTGTTGTGGCCACAGATGTGCATTCAGGTATGTACTTAGTGACCCTGTAAACAAGACATTTAACTTTTTGACCTAAAACTTCAAATCTCACTAGTCAGACACAATGCGATTGTACATGTGGCAAATTTTGTGATTTGGTAGTTGCTGCTTTCCCGGCTTATCATGGTTAAGATATATACTCCAGTATGCTCTTAATGTTACCTAGATATTTGACCTTTTGACCTGGAACTCTGGTTCGTATAAAGGAGGCAATCTTCATGCGTGTACATGAACACAGACCTACCTTGTTATCGCTGACGTTGTAGACTGGGACATATGGAACTACCGCCCTTTCCTTGTTAGTCAAATATTTCTCTACAATCGAGTGATTTACAAGCTTCAGGGTCTCGTTCCAATGATCTTCCTGAAAAGACATTAGGGTGTTGTGGTCCTCCCAGCACACTCGCTTCTTTGCTTTTTGCTTGCGTGCGTCTAACTTCGGCATTGCGATCTTCGCCGTTGTAGATTTGCCACTAAATTTACTAAATTTTCCACTAAATTTATGTTGACGTCGTGTTTTTTTAAATGCGCATAGTTGTTGTTTTTTCTGTTTTTCTTGATGTCTGTTTTGTTTTATTTCGATTTTTTGCTCGGTTTCATAACCATCTTCCAGTTCTGTTAGTAGTACAAGTTCCAAATCATCGTCAGCCGAATCGCTGTCCTCATTTTCAGTATCAGTGAGCTTTTCAATCATCGCGTCTTTAAGTAAATCCAGTGAGTCTGCCAGAAAAGGATGCACCATAAGCATATAGACATCTGGCTTTAACCCTTTAACACTCAAATTTGTTCAAGAACATTTAAATTCTCTCATTGAAATTGTCCATTTGAGGACCAAGATAAGAATATTTTTTTAAACTTACCATTGAAATTCCAGCGGTAAATTTACAAAAACAGCCTTCTTTTGGTCTGCAAATTACCATTTATTCAGAAGCTGTTTTTGGCTGATATGAGTGTTAAAGGGTTAAACCGCGTGTGTGTATATCTCGACCTGGAGGGCCACTTGACATCTTCACGATGGGCCTAGATCACAAATATTTGTTAATTTTATTCACAGATAACTGACGGGCCACATGTATCCAGTCTACATTGCAGAAATACATGCGATCCTGGAATCATCTGTTATATAGAAAACTAATTGATACACCTCTCCCAATATTCTCCGCCTCGCGAATACTATTCTTACAACTTCCCCAATATCGCTTTATTAGTCTATGAGAAGTGCTTCATTATCAAACTAATGGAGAGAACAATTTCTAACTACGCCCCCGCTCATTTTAGCTAAGCTCAGCCCTATTTTTACGGGTGATGGAATCGATTTAAAACTTTGATCTAAATTTCATAGTAACTAATTCGACTGTTTCAAAATATTCAGCAGAATCTTTATTAAATAGTAAAGATATACAATTCGTACAACAACGAATAGTCCGTCTTTAATTATGCGTTCGTGATGTACTTATCTACGTCATTCATGACGTCATTGATTATGATGCATTCTACACATCACGTGGTTAATTATGACGTGTTATGATAGATTGATAGAATGGAAGGGTCCATTCATACACTTTCATGACGGACTTTACGATTTTATTGACGAAGCTACGCCATGCTGATTGTGACGTCAACCACCAAGTGCCGTAATTGGTTATGGCGTCAGATACTTTAGTAACAGATCGGATCCGTCTATCTACCTTGAAAGCACGCGCTGTTACATCCCCCCTCCTCTTCTGCATACAGGAGGGTAAACGATGGAAAGTCATAGAGACCAAGATCAGGCTCATCCGCGCTTTCACGGAACCGAAAAGCTTTGCTCACACCGATGACTTCATCGTTGCACGAGATGAAGAGAAACTGAAAATTGCGCTCATCAATTGGGAAATTCTGCAATTACAAATAAAAATTCAATTTATCTCAGTCATCCAGATTTTGGCGTATCAATGAATTGCGTGGGAAAATGATAGAAAATCTTAACTTAATTTTAACTTATGTATTTCTATGTAGACAGATGCAGTATCCATCTCTGTTGTCCACATACATTTCTTGGTAAACCCCTAGCGAACCTCTATATAGGACCTATCAAGTTCGAGTTTCACCTGTTTCTGTCAATTTTAATGGTGTTTTTGACTGCCAATCTCTGAAGATTTATATAACCAGGTAGGGGGCATGTATTGCAAAGCAATACTTACAGAATGCTTGTATTGTAGTCAGTAACAGACACACACACACGCACGCACGCACGCACGCACGCACGCACGCACGCACGCACGCACGCACGCACGCCTATATTTTAGAAGTTTAGAACTTACTGCACGCTATTTAAAAAAATTAGAATCGCGTTTTCCTGGAACTTCACCGATTGACAATGTCTATCTGTAGACCAAGAGAAAGGTATTTTTGAAAGGGTATGACTGAAATGGCTGGCCTGCTTACGGTAGCGAGTCAGTTATTTCAATGGTAAATTTTCAAAAACGCCTTCTCTTGGTCTCCAAATTGGCATTTATCAAAACCACTACAGAAGCCGCTGTCTGTAAAAGTCGCCCAGCAGAGATGGTCCATGTTTGGCCATGTGCTAAGGATGCCAGAAGAGATACCAGCACAAAGTCTTGGAATTCAACCTACTCGGAGCCAGGAAATACAAAGTCAGGAGAGGACGTCATTGCATAAATAAGCGTGCTACGAGGTGACCTCGAGAAAGCAAGAGTCGGTACACTCAAGTCAAGAATGGACCTGAGGAAGCTAAGGGTTTCGGCTGAGGACAAGACACACAGTGGGCAAAAGCGAAGGACTGATTGCAGTTGTATGATATTTCTACTACTACAGCCGCAGAATACAGTAATCATACATGCCTAGTCAAATATAACAATGTTGATAATATATATGGTAACCACAACAACAACAACAACAACAACAACAACAAATTTTCTATTGCAATGACATACATGCTGCAGAAGCATTGAGTGTTAAAGGATTAAAAGCGGCTCTGAGTGACAGTAGAGGTATCCGATGAATTGAATTGAAACCTCATTTATTTGGCTGAATGATATTCACAATATATTGTGAATACAGGGAGTCCATTAGAGGCATAGCCTATGTACCGTAGAACACCTTACATAAACATAAAAGACAAAAGAACAGCATAACAGGCAGTTATAACATATACAACATACTAACAAAACATTAACATTCCACCCTAGTGGCTTTCAATTAGTTGATGCATTGCATAGCCGTATAGACTATTTATATCATATGCCTTCTACTCATCACATTGTGGGTAGGTAGTGTCGGGTGGGGTATTATTATTGTGACAGAGTTATTTCTGTGTCACAGAATTCGCTTTAAATAGTTACAGTTTTTTCGAGATTTAGCCCATTTTGTCTGTTATTGCCCGGGGGAACTAAATTTTGTTAAGTTTTGTTTGGTTAGGAAAACTTTAAGTCAGGTGATTTTTTAGCGCCTAAATGGGAATGGACATACAAACAAGATCCAGGGAGGTTTTGGCGTAGGAATTTACGTGTCGATTTCGAAGGTAGGTGAAGTGGCCCGAAGAATTCTGTAAATTCGGCGATTCTAATCGTTGATTCCATCTTAACATGACGTTGCCCTGAGAAGAGTCCTTGACGCAGAGAAAATCTGCCGATAATGAGGTGAATTTCTTGATGTATATGGAATAAGGCGATCCACGACTGACATTTAATTAAATTTAATTGGCATTTAATTGTTGTGGGATGGCTTTTGCCTTGGATTGAGTCAGCCTTTGATTGACTTGATATGACGTGATTTTGACTTTCAAGTTTATTTTGGGTGTGGCGTTGAGTGAAAAACCGTATGGATGACGTGTGATTCCGTCTTAGTAATGGATATCTAGAGACCGTCGGTTGGCTCTGTGTGAGCGATACTCAACTGAACATGCAGTGATGAACTTTTCTGTTTGATCATTCATCAACAGTTTTACATTCATTTTTCTGGAATTGTGTGGACACAGGTTGAAACTAAATTAGTAAAGATTATTTGTTCTCCAGGAACACTGCTATGAAAAAGTGTCTCTTATTTGCAGAGAAGGGTGGGGTAGTTTTCACTATATTGTTAAAATTAAATTATGTCTCTTCGCTGACGAGCCGGGTGTGGGGTCAGTTATCACTTAGATGTAAGCTGTAAAGAAAATTTTAGTTTATTATTAATGTAAATTGTAAATTTATAGAGGAACATGCAATGTGGAACCGGCTATGTTGTTGTTTTACTTTCTTACCTGCTAGGTTAATCACCATTAATTTGACACCTGTCCACATCCTTAACCATAAAAGAACCCGTGAATAGGTAATCTACATTTAGGGGTTAAAATTCGCTTTAAATGGATAACACCTGCTTCATAAAATTCCACTTTTTCTAATCCTTATTTTGATCCCTATTCTAATTCTCCTTTTGGCATTAATACAAATTCTTCACCAGATTACTATCTCACATTATTATTATTATTACTATTATTATTATTATTATTATTATTATTATTATTATTTTTATTACCACCGGTATTATCATGATCATCACTATTATAATTATTAACATTTTTATAGCTATTTTACAGGTAGTATCACAACTATTACTATCATTAATGATTATTATGATAATCATCATCATCACTATAATTAACATTGATTAGACCTTTCATTGATTCAGAGCTTAACAATCTGATGAGGTTCTGGAGCCCACCACTGCATGATCCATGCGGCAAAATTTGGGCAATGATTTAGGATACGTTTTAGCGGAGTTTCAGAAAGTTCTAGATGGACCTCAACAAAATGGGATAAATCAAGATTCCTGCGAGTAGTGCTGAAGTCCATCACCATAGAATCCTTTCATTAACGTTTTCTTGAAGACGGGCCATTACTTGAGGATGAATGGTGTGTCAATGAATTTCAACAAATTTCTTAGAAATCAGATACAGAATGGGCAGCAGAGAAATCACTATTATCATCAACTTCGTCTTCATCTATCCTTACTATAGTAATCATTATTAACAATAAAAATAACAGCAACAACTACAACACGTAACAACAGACATCAACATTAGCACTAGTATCATCATCATCACTATCGTTGCATGTATCATCACCAACGTTAGGCCTTCTACTAGCATCATTATTCTCAACAACAATAATAATAACAACACCAACAACTACAACAGATCTCAATACCAATATTAATATTATTATCATCACTATCATCAACATTATAGTTGGAATCACTTTTATTACTTTTTTCTCCTACTTTCATGACTATCTGCCAATCTGTCACTCAAATATAGGACGTCATAATCAAATGTTGCACTTGATAGGTGACATCACAATCAAAATGACGTAAGTCTGTCACAAAGGGGGCAATAGTCCGTCACGAAAGTGTATGAATGGATGAAACCAGTTCCAGCTATTCCCCGCCCATCTCTAGCTAAGCTCCACCCATGCTTCGCCCCTGTTGGGATCAATCGATCCCTGGACTCCCGGAGTCTCAATTTCCATAAAACTATAAAATAAGCTGTTGAATATGTTGAAACTAATCTAACTGGGTGCTGTTACTGCTATGTAGCAGCGACGGCCAGTAAAATTAGTTTCAAAATATTCAACATACACCTAATGTTTATAAATAGTAAAGACCTGCAATTCATGCACTTGATGGACTATTATGTGTTTTTGACACCATGACGGACTTAACTATGTCATTCATGACGTAATTTATTGTGGCGTCAAACTAAATGTGAAATTATTGATTCTGACGTCATATGATTGGTCGTTAAGCTGGATTCATCTATGATTAAGTTTCAACTTCATAAACAATATGTTCAATACCGGGAGTAATTTCCGAATTGTTGTGGCATATGTGTAGCTACAAATAGATCCCTCTATAGGCCTATGTCTTTAAATCACGTGATCTCTGCTGGCCCTCCATAACATAAGGCGGTCATATAAAACAGGTTATTCACTCACCTTAAGGCTGACTTTGGAGAACACCACAGAGAACTTGTCACTGGTTCCCGATGACACCTTGTCTTTAATCGGTTTCGCGTCACGGCTCCAGGCAAACGCTTTAGGATCTGACGTCACACCTGGCCGTTCCTCGAATACACCAATCCAGCTCCAGGCAGAGAGATTGGACGATTTTTCTCTCTCGTATACTGCCGTGACGTCAGCATCGCGATGGTACACGTCACTGACATCGATGAAAGATACGGGATAGCGAGGCGAAAAGATGATCTCAATTTCAGAGTCAGTAAAGCACAATGTTCCCTTCTCCATTATGTACTGTTGTTGTTGTTGTTGGACTTTAATAGATGGTCTTGAAACCCTATATCATCAAAGCATATAAATAAGGTTACCGTTGTAAATGAGCGTACGTTCGTGCATGCGTGCATGCGGTGGGAAGGGGGGGGGGGGGGGGTCGTGAGAAAGACTGACCAACCGTTTATAACATCAGGACACACTGGAGGGATTTTAGCGGGACCTGATGGATGCAAATTTGTAATCTGCCCAAAAATTTGGAGTATTTACGATATTTCTGAAGCAATCTGAATATAAAAATGCATATAATTGTACTTTAATTGATATTATTGTTTAATTGGTCATGATAATTACTGTAATCTGTGCAAATTCCATCATTATGATACGGTCTGTCTAATTGGAACCAGTTTGCGTGACTTGTTGACTCGGTTGCTAAGCAACAATTTGCACTCAAGTATCTGGAGCAGCTAACCTGATTATAATTGATAGAGCTGGAGTGAACTCCTTACCCATGAGTGTGAGCAAACTAACCAAATACATAAACAATCATTCCCTCAACACACACTGTGTCAGAATACGCACACCAATCTTGGTATCAGACAGCAAAGGTTTTAATCTGCGGAATGCTTGGTATAATTCCACTGATTTAAGATTCCCATTAGAACTGTGGTGCTTGGTAGGGGTCAAACTTCAGCACTGGTCGATCTGACTCAGGAACGTCTCGCTCTAGCACTTTGTCATCACAAGCAAATAGCACTGTACCTGTGGATGGGAACTTGCGATATAACTTTTAAAAGTGGGCGATTTATACACTTACGTAATGAGAGTGGTGCCACTACATATAACCTGTGTGCTCAATATCTTCGGTGATAAAGTAATGCTCAAAATCATTGACCCACCACTCTCAATTGAGAATTGGAGTTGGGATAAAGGCCACAGTCACCCCAAGGTATTTCATGCAGATGACCGTTTAGCAGCTAAGCAAATTGCTCTAGTCAACAACACCATAAATGATATAAACACTAATAAGTTAACCTCGCAGACAGTTAAACTGAACCACTTCATGACAAGGAGCCGTAAGGACAGAAGTAGAGCAGCAAGGTACTCGCCCAACCTAAATCTACTTAAGGACGGTGTGCACCCCATTGAGGTACTCAGCTTGATGTGGTGTATAGCTATTCTTCAGAACATACAAGTGGAATGTTATCAGACAGCAAGTAATGTAGACGTTATCGAGGGATTTGTTGGCCAAGAGGAGTTGTTGGAAATTGTATAACCTACAGCATAGTGGGACTGTGAGTAGCATCTCTTGTTTATCCTTTATTGACACATTTAAAGACACATTTTGTATTAAAGGTTTTTATGTGCAGTCTTTGCGCCAGTCTCATTGATTGAAGTTAATGCATGGGACATAATTTCACTGCCCCCATCATTTATACTTTCAAACTATTTGTTAACTAACATCATAACTCTGCACTAATAACCTAAACTGATCTCCAGAAGCTTCCCAACAATGGAACACACCATGATGCCATGGTAGCTACATGGTAGCTACCTGGAACGTGCTTGGACTTTGCCTTCTTCAGTATCGGCGTTAAGGTTCCCACCTTGAAAATCGCAGGAACATACTTTAACTGGAGGATGGAATTATAAAGAGCGCAAAGGACTGGCATCAGCTCATCAAGGCTGTAAATGATATGCTCTGCACAAATTCCAATCTGGCCTGTACCTTGCGATGATGAAGCTTCTTTGCAGCCGACCTCACCTCATCGGAAGTAATGGTCAGTGGCACAATAGAACTACAGTCACTCAGCTGGCGGATATTAGCGATATCATGATCTATCAGGTCCTTGAAGTCATCATTAAAGTCTGGGTTAGATTGCGGCATCATAACCTCCTGGTAGTAATTAGCAAATGCTTATGCAATGGTCTCTGGCGTTGTGTGGTCTGTCCTATTGTGAGTGATCCTCTCTGTCATGGTGGCTCTTGACTTTCTTTGCTTTGCTACTAGTTTTGCGAACCATCCACGGCTTATTGGATCTCATGTTAAAGGTTATTCCTGTGGAGTGCATTGTCCTGTCTTTGAGCTCTGCGAACTTCATACTTTAATTGTCTGATTTCTGAATGGATCGGGTCATTAAGACATTTACCATGTGATTTCCACTTCCAGAAGGCCATCTTAGAGTCTTTGTACACTTGGAGGACATGCGCAGGGACACATTTCTCATTTCTTCTGCTGGGCATGTTCTTGTGTGTAACAGCCTGTTCAGCTGCTTTGAGGAGAGTGCAGTGCAGCTCATTCACAATATAATCTATATCTGTAGTCATGCTGATAGATGCATCTCTATGGTGACATGTATTACTCCAGATGACGGCTTTATAGCATTCAAGATCAAGTTGATCCCATGTCCAGATAGTAAGTGGTGGATGAGGCTTGCAAATCACATTTGCTTTGTGGCAGAAGTTAACAGTACAAGAAACTGGAGTATGATCTGAACCGTCTGAGGTGAAAATGAAAGGAACAGCTTCATCCAAAATAACAACGTTTTCGACCAGATTGTTGGCTCCTCGAGAGAGAGTCAATTTGCGAATTTGCTTGCTGACCACTATTCTTGGTAGCCATGTGAAATGTTGGCTGTATTGGATAATTTTCTGCCAGGCAGAAACTGTTTTTCTGTACGAAAGCTTGAAGGATTGGGTCGAATTGCCTTGGTGACTCCCTGTGTATGGAAGCATTAATGTCTCCACACTAGATGACCTGAGCATCACAATACTTGTTAATGATTTCTGAAACTTCGCATAGGACAGATTGATAATTAGCTGTTTTTGATGAACCATCACATGGCAGATAGGTATTGATACAGAGCAGCTGCTGTGAACCCCCATTGAGCAGAATACAGGCCACACGCTCACTGCCATCGCTCAATGGCTCAATAATAGTATCCAGACCAGATTTCCATAGAAAGGCTACAGCACCTTGACCACGTGAGCGAGCTGAATGATCGACTGGATTATTTTCGTCAAAAGTCTTCAGATGAACAGAACAATTGTAAAGGCTACAAGCTATGGCATCACGCTCGAATAAGTAGAGCCAGTGTTCTTGGATTGTAATGATGTTGTGTTCCTTCCATAGCTCGCTGAGACAGTTTGTTGGAATGGAATCCTTTGGCGTTGTATGTTGCTAATTGGACGACCCTTGATGTCGACTCTGAAGAGACATGCACAGCATCCCTGGTGGTTTTGGCGTCAAACTGGTCTGGTCTAAAAAAGACTGAGTTGAGCAAGTGGTGAGATCGTCATTTGGGTATTGGAGTTGGATGTTAATTGCTGAATTACAAGTTTGCTCACTGTAGGTTCCCTATTGCTCGCGTTGATGGCATCTAGCAGATTGTCCACTACTGAGGACAATGAGCTTCGTGGAGAACCATTATTGTCTCTACCGTTAGGCCATTCATCGTTCCTTTGGGTTACCGGTTCATTGGTTTGTGTTGGTGACGATAGTGGGTTGTCTACCTTGTTTGCAGAATTAGTGTCAGCTGAAGAGCCGGTATAGTTATAACTTTTGGCAGTTGTAAAATAAAGTTTCTGATGAGACAGAGCTCTCGTTGACAGATACTTTTCTGTCATGTTTGGGGTGTGATTGCTGCATAGGCTTTGATGCAAATTGCCTCTTCTGTATTGCAGAGCGCGCAGGTTGATGACTCGACCTGGTTGGGTGAGATCCCTTGAATTTACCGTTGCCATCAGCCAGCCTTGAGTGATGATGAGGAAGTGAAGGAATAAATTGTCTCTCATCAGGTCCTGCTGCAAAGTTTGAAAAAGGCTCTGTATATGGACTCTCCCAAGAGTGGTGAAAGTAAGGCTGATAGAAGTTACATGGAAATAACGGTGCATGATTATACTGAGGGTGTGGTGGATGAAAGTTTGCAGACTCGCTGGGGGAACTTCACTGCAGATGTTTGTGGGTACTATTGCCGCAGAGCTTCCCTGGCGACGAGTGTCGACAGTGGGAGCGAGTGCATGCCTATAGTGTACAGAGTAGGTACTCGTAAATGGTTGTAATTTATCCGTTCTCGTTGTTCTTGGTACTGATTAGGACCAGAATTAAACGAGCCTTCTAAAACTGTAAACTATTTTAAAATCGGTTAAGAAATGGCTGAGTTATCGCCAAAGCTCTCCGCTAAATTATACTCAGAATATTGCCATAACGTCGTAATCACGTATATATACATAGCTTAATACAGTGTTTTGTACACGTGGTCGCCACGTCACTACTGTAGCAGCACGCTGATTGGCTGGCGCTCGGCCGCTAATTTGTTGAGATGCCCAGCTCTGACGTCACAGCAAGTATAAAATGAGTGAAAAACTGAGAATCAGGAGCATCATCGGCGGCGAAGCCGACCCGCCAATAACTGACTGGAGGTGCGGACTAGATGAGTGGACTGGAACACCTGCGGATAACAAGATACAGCACATCCCCCACAGTTCTTTGCGGCTTTCAGCTCACCTGCACGTAAAAGCAGATCTCGGACTTTCCGTGTTACAGCAATTTCGGATGCTCCCGGACGGCCATCCTGGAGCAAAATAGTTAAAGTAATGGTTCCAGCTTCTGAACTTTTCTAAACGGAACATCTGCAGAAAGAGCCCTTGCGGCCCGGGATGTGATCCTAAATGATATAGATCTATGGGGATTCTTGGTGGATGACTCGCCGGATCTGCCGACCATGCTGGAAAAGTGGACAACAATCTCTTCACTGCATGTCGTGTTTGTTTAATTAACTTTTGACCACAGCCTGGTGGGACTTTGCTAGGTGCACTGCAAGAGCCTATGCGATGCATCCCGCACCGTGCGCCAAGTTATGTATCTGCTTAACATTATATACCGCCCTCTCTATCAATGGGCAACCTTTAACTTTACTACTTCCATCGCCGGACGGAGAACTTTCTCACTTCTGCATCAATTATGATTTAGTTACAGAGATTATCTAATAGATGCTACTTCATTGCTCTGTTTCATTGTCCTGAGCTTGTACAGTATCTACCCTGGAGTCAGCATGCAGAGACCTTCCTGCAGAAACCAGCTGTGGAGATCTGCATGCGTAAACTCGTCCAGCCTCAGAGAATGTGTCGACTCATGCTACGAATATGTTAGCGCCTTAATTTCAGCAACGTAGTAGCCTGTTCCGTGCAAGTGATTATTAGGTACTCAATTAGCTATATACATAATATATATTTAATGATTATTTATTTCTGTATATGTTACTGATGACTAATAGGTCCTAAGACCGCAAGTTATAATTTCTTTATTACTGTTCATATTATCCTTATTTACTGTAGATGCTTTAACTACCCGCACCGTTTAGGTCTATCAACCTGATAAGTACTAGCTCATTAATTATTATATAAATTGTCATTGTTCATTGCATTGGCTGGTTTGATATATATATATATATATATATATATATATATATATATATATATATATATATATATATATATATATATATATATATATATATATATATATATATAGGCATATATATATAGGGTAAAGTGGTTAGGAACAATCTCTTCGTTACAAGACATATAGTGTATGACTCTTTTCTGGTTGCTGCGGTAATGTAGCCCCACACTCCGGTTAAGTTGTGTAAATTTGACCAAATACCTATAGGGCCTCCTATATATCAAGTTATTGTCTCTTGCCACGATCCACTAGCTCATTAATTGTGTGGACGTTCCATCAGCACGTTGATCTGATCCGACCCTGGGAAACTATCTGAGGCTTCCAAGCAGTGATGGTTAAAGTGCTGATTTACATACATCTCTCCCGTATCCTCGGATAATTGTTAGCTAGATAACCCCGCCAACGAAGGAAAGCACTGTGAAAACATATAGTTATAAGTAGGAGTTGTGATAGTTTAATTTACCAAGGCCCACAGTGCATATATGGGCACATTGGAATTTAATCCTAACAACAAGTCAAACATTAGATTCGTAGGACTCGGTGACGGACGGGACGCACATCTCCATCCAACTCCGTGCAGTGGCTGGGTGAGATCTTGGAATCCGCCATGCCCTCACGGGAAGGATGCTCGCGATGAGTATTCGTCTCTTTATCCCCACCTTAATGACATGTCAGTGATCAAACTTGCTTCTGTGAAATGTAGCCATTGTCCAGGTGATGTTTTATGTTGATGCGGAGCAAGGTAGCCGGATTTTCATCAAGTTGGGATGCGTTGCGATGTAACATGTACGTCTGTTGTCCGTGGAGGCAGATGTTATTTCAGAGTGACCTACGGGAAGCCTAGCGCCAGCGCACATTGGACATCTATATCTAATGCTAGGGAGGAATCCCTGCCACTTGGGGTCCAATCTAGTTTCCTTGACTAGCAACTAACTGGTAGGTTAGACTTAGCAGAAGGCCCGCATAAATAAAGCAGCATCTACTAATACAGCATCTTGGAACAACATAAGACGGTGGCATAAGAATTCTCTGGAAATCGCTCGTTCCATCTTCGCGTAAACCAGAATGCATCACGTTAATTATGCCTTCACTAGGATTGTTTTTTAGCACTTAGCATTTTCTGCTGAACAAAAGAGTGGCCCTTTTTGCCAACTCTTTTCCTCCACTTCGGCGTCGGAGGCATTTTCCTGTGAAGGAGGCCCGCGTGAGGCACTTGCCTCTCGCAAGAGAGAGAATTCCTGGATGGAGGCCTGCACGAGGCATCTAACTCTCTCACCATCACGGAAACATTCGGTGACGGAGGCCCGCATGAGGCACTTTCCTCTCGCAGCAACAGGATTCTCTTCATGTGCGTTCAGGGTATATTAGCTTATATTAAGTTACTCAGTGACCGCGTTACGGATGCTTCTCTTGTGAGGATACCATTGCAGATTCAAGAATCTGTGTGGTACCTCCGGCGACACCACGTGCAAAGAGCACCAGCTAGCTCTATATTGTGTATTATTGTGTGCTCATTTACTGTCAAATTATTCACCTTGTTTGTATAGTGGTTATTTATATATTTGATATGCTATTCTAAATTGTTCATCCTTTAAATTAGTATGAATAGACATACCGGTGATACAAATAGTTGGGACGACACCGTGTGGTTTGACCTTGGCGGCAATGGTCGCATGGCCCCACTGGAACATCATTCTTCCACCAGCTCTAGAAGTCAGTCTATGTACTCCGTGGAGAGACGTCACATGGGAACCGCAACCCCAAGATCTGCAGCTAACCAGCCATCCCGGTCATTGTGCCCTTGCGGTGCGATGGGTGGACATCAGGTGGCGGACCAGCACGTACCCCTGTGAGCTAGACTATTCACAGCAGATGATGACAGCTTAAAGTTAGGTTGTACTTGTGCACATACGTTGATCGCAGATTGAGTGTAAAATAATATCACAGTCTTAATCTAAAAGTGTCAGAAGTATTAAAAATACAATGTTAGCTATCCATTGCATCAGTCTATCACAGTTAGTAAAAGATAAATTATCACAGCGGTTCCTTTAACAAGTTTACTTATTGCACATAACGATTAAAAGTTCGGGGAATGTCATGCCATCTTCATAAAAGTTAATTTATTATTTCAAAAACAAGATGGCTGTCAACGACACGACCGCATGCGTTCACGAAAACAGGTAACTAAAGCGAATACATACAGTTTTTGGCGAGTCACTCATTTGGATATATAAATATACGCGATGTTCCTTTCAAACTGGTGCCAAGGCAATAATTTAAATTAAAAGTCATCACGATTCTATGAATTATTTAGATGTCAAGACCGAACGGTTACCCAAGTTTTCCCAAATGCATTTATCCATTCCTATAATAAATTTTAATATTTAAAATGACAGTCTATTCTGATAACCATATCGTCATTGTATCCACTGAGAAAAACAAAATCACACCATTGACAAACACATCATATTGGCAAGACCATCACAGTCAAGACCATCACATTCCTTCTTCTTCTTCTTCTTTTCGATCACTGGTATCACACTTGGAGAGCCATTCTCAAGATGAAATCTGTGGTTTTCTGCAGTTCTTCCACATGCCCATACAGCTTTTCAAGAAAAGAGGTTGACAAAGGCCATATCTCTTCTCCCAGCAGCTGATACGTACTACAACATTGAAGTATGTGCTCTGTGGTCTGTTCTGCTTCTCCACAAGGACAAGCGGGCGATGTCGTAAGGTGGAACTGCCTGTGTTTCCTTTTAAGTGCTTTTGTCTCTTTCATAAAACTTGATCTTTTAAGTCTTCCTGATGACAGCTGTGCTTGCCTGATCTTCATCGGGTGGTTGTTGAACGATTTGAACTTTGCAGCTTGGATCAGTGCTTTGCATTACCTTCCTTTTCTAAGTGGAGGGATGCCTGCTGTCTGCTCCATTTTTTCTATTGGTGTTGATCTCATTCCACCAGTGATGATGCGCAGTACCTGGTTTTGTACTCTGTCGAGGTTCTGTTGATGAGATTTAGCTGCTGTCATCCATGAGCTAGATTCATACTCAAGGTGTGGTCATACGGCACCTAGGTAGATGGTCTTGAGGATCCTTTCATTGGCACCCCACTTTGTTCCTTCCAGCTTCCTCATGATGTTTAGCTTTCTTCTGGCCCTTGCCTCTGCGTTCTGGATGTGCTCCTTCCATGTTAATCTTCTGTCATATGTGACTCCCAGGTATGTCTGCTGGCCCTCGTACTCAAGTAGAGTACCGCCCAGTGTCAGATTGCCAACCTTGGTTTTGGTGGACAGAGTGAATAGCATGGCTGATGATTTTTCTTTGTTGATGTTAATACACCAGCGATTGGCCCAAGCCATTGTGTCCAAGGCGAGCTGCATTCTGTACGTGGAAGTTGTTGTGTACTCATCGGTGCACAAGAGTACGAGGTCATCTGCATAGAGGGCTGCTTGGATCCCATTGGTCAGCTCTGCTACAATGTCATTAATGAAGAGTATGAACAGAGTTGGTGATAATACTCCGCCTTGTGGCACCCCTTGTCTCAGCAATACATTCTGTCCAGATTGTCCATCCACCATCACCCTAGCTCTGCGATTGTGTAGGTATTACTTGGTCCATTGGAACATGTTGCCACCGATGCCTGTGCGCCGGAGCGTCACGAGGAGGCCATCTTTCCACACCTTGTCAAATGCCTTCTGCAGATCGATAAAGGCAGCTAGCATCACCTTCTTGGCTTGAAAAGTGTCCTCTATGACCTGTGCAAGATGTGTTGTTTGATCTTCTGTACTCTTGTATCTTCTGAAGCCGGCCTGCTCTGAAACTATAATGTTCTCCGACTCTAGGTACCACTGCAACCGCTGGTTGATGATGCGCTCCATGGTCTTGCATATGCAGGTTGTAACACTGATAGGACGGTAGCTCAGCACTTTCTTCTTGTTCTTCCCTTTTTTCAGAATAAGAGTCATTCTGGCTTCCTTCCAGCACTGAGGAACCCCTCCATTGGTCCAACTGAGATTAAAGATGTCTAGCAACTTGCGAAGAGATGCATTACCAAGGTGTTGGATCATTTCATTCGTAATGCCATCTGGCCCAGGAGATTTCTTCTTCTTCAATTGGCGGATAGCCTTCTTCAGTTCTGCTAAACTAATGTCAACTTTCATTGCATCGTGAGTGTTGGTGTCTGTTCTTTCCTTTTGCTCTTTTCTAACCTCTTTTTGACGCATTCGTGGTATAGAAATGTTGCTTTCTTTTGCATATGCCTTCCCAAAGGCATCTGCAGCCATCTTTCCTGTCAGTGTTTGTCCATCTTCTTCAAGAGTAATCTTCTCTCCCCCGACACCCTCATCATTCAGTGCTTTAGTCAGTCTCCATAGCTTTGTGGTGTCTCTCTCTAAATTAAACCCTGCCGTCTTTTTCCTCCAGCTTCTTCTTTTGGCCTCCAGCTTGGTCTTTAGATACATGGCTTTAGTTTGTTGTAGCGTGAAGTGGTTTTCATGTCAGGGATTACGCTCTGCATCTTCTCTGGCCTTGTCTAGTTTATCATGTGCTGCTTACAGTTCTGTTGTCCAGTAGGGGCGGTAGTTTTTCCTGACCCCTCGAGGAACCGCTTCGTTGGCAGCCTTGAGGATACTTGAATTAAATTCCTTGACCACATTGTTGATGTTTCTCCATTCTACTGCTATATTTTGGGTAAGCTCATTGGAACGAATGCTGAACAGACTCAAATTTGCCTTTTTGTAGTTCCACCTTGGATGTTGAGGTGAACTTGTCGAAATACTTCCAGAAAGAGAGAGGAGGACTGGGCAGTGGTCGCTTCCTCCTAACTGCGATCTGACCACTCTACTGAGGTTTCTGTGAATGTCTTCTGCACAAAATGCCAAGTCCGGCGTTGTTGTCGAGTGCCATCGGCGTGACTAGAAGGTAGGCTGATCTGTGGGATCGTTGACAGGTAAAAGGTGCTTTTCATCTTGCCATGCTTCAATTTCTTCTCCTCGTTTGTCAAGTGTTCTGTATCCCCTTTCTGGGACTGGCTATTAAAGTCTCCCGCAATGAGGAAGTGGCAGTCCGGGACCTGGATTGTGTCAAGTGAGAGATTCTTGTCATTAGGGCAGTAATAATTGACAATGTCAAACACAGAGTTGCTGATTGTTACCTTGATCTTGATATATTCTGCCTCTTCCATAAAGGTTTTGATCTGGCTGGCGTTCACGCTGTTTCGGACCAAGGTGATCACCCCGCCTTTCTTTCTTCCTCTTCGGTCACACCGTAAAATCCGGTAACCTCTGATCTTAAATGGTTTTCCTTCTTGCAGGTGTGTCTCTTGGATGCAGCAGATATCAATGTTGTTTTGGTACAGAGCTCTGATCTCTTGTTGGTAACCCCTTCTGCGTTCCAGTGCATGATGTTGATACTGGGGTTCTCTTTGGGTTTGGTCTTCTCTTTCGGTTGGCCAGTAGCTCTCCATCCTCGTCCCCTGGCTCCACAACACGAGTTGATGGGACCTCCAGTAGCTGAGGGTGGGTTGCTTCGAGGCATGGAGCCCAGCGCTGCACCTGCCTGGCGGATCCTCACAGGGCGAGCACCATTTCGGTTGATTCGATCTCCAAGTGTCATTTCATTAGCGTTGTGCATAATGCTCTGGTTAGCCCCTCCAAATGTCTGGATTGACACCCAGTGGGTTACACCCCTGCGCCACATTGAGGCGGAGCATATAGTCTTAAACAGGGGATCACATTCTTTATTTTATTACGTCATGGAAATGTGCACATTTCTTTATATCAGAAATGCCTTATGGATTTATGGGTCCTACTAAAGTATTTTGTGTTATCAATATGCCTTCCTTTGCACAATATCAGGGAAATTTGCATTTTTATGTTGGTTCAGGCAAAGACCATAGCATCTTCTCAATACCGTCACATACGTCAAGACCATCACATTGAATTTTTCCTTTGGACTCATACAGTTTATCCTTACAGCTAATGAGTCGATATATTATTCATTAATTGGCCGTCCATATATTCTTGACCATTTTGCATCACAGTTATCAGATCTGCATGTTAGTTTAGATTTTTTTAAATCACCCTTGATACCGTGTGATGGTCTTGACCAGATCGATGGCAATGTGAGTAATGAGGACATAATTTTCAGGAAATGGATTAAGATTAAGCATGGCAAGTTATAAAATCATCCTCTCCAACCAAGTCAAATGAATAAAAGTTCATATAATTATATATCAAAACGGTTTGAAATTTGACATTTTTGAACAACCCTTTTGGTACGTTTTCCTGAAATTGACCCATATGTCCAGATAATAGCAGCCAAAGTCACGCTAAATAACGCGACAAATGAGATTTGCCGAGATTTTAACAATTACTAGGAATTCCGTAATGATGTCATAGGAATTCTTTTTATTGCGCAGCGATTGGTTAACATCTATGACGCGTTAATCAAGATGCAAGATTATTTATTTCATGCTTGATATACAATATACAGTCATTACAATTGGGCAGTCCATCAAAGGCAGAGCCTATGAGTTGATTGACCCCCTCCATCTCACAAAACAAAACATTACAGTATATAAGGTGATAGTTAATTATACAAACATCTGTGAGTAATCACAGAACACAAGATGGCACAACATCTATTTTTTGTACCATATTGTCATGATTGTTCTAGGCTTGGGTGATTGCGTAATTAAATCGAAAATCGTGATTATGGTTTAAATCGTGAATTTATGATTACAAATTAAATGATCGAATAATCGTGAATATTTTCTATTGCATAAAATATTTCAAAACCTAACTTTCAATTACTTTTTAACGCGATCGGTAATAAAAAACATGATATTTTGCTTAGTGTATGTATGTCCATTTGCATGGTAAGACAAGACTATTTTTGAAAATGTATTACTGGAATACCTGGCTCGATTTCTCTTGCCCTGCAAATGGATTTTTCTAAACACCATTGCAATTTTCGTCATTGATATTCTTTTGTTGTTATGTCTTGGTAAGTTGTATCCACGCTGATTACTCGAGTAATCACGATTATGTTTTTAATAATCGATCGCGATCAGTCAACGCAATAATCGCACAAGCCTAGATTGTTCTACATGTAGTGTATTCTACATATAAAGTGTATTTTAGATTTGAACTAGGATTTGTGATTGTAGATACAGGTTTTTTTTTTTTAATACGGTACAGTTGGGGGAGGCGGGGGGGGGGGTGCTCAACAAAGTCACAGTAGTATTTGGGGGTGAGAAGTTGTTGGTAGGTGAGTAGTATAGGGTGGCGCTGTGCGTTATTGCTCTTCCCAGCAGGAAGTCATCGAGAACAATGGGTTTTTCATGAGATCAAAGGAAAAGCTAGTGGAATGGAATGTTGAGAACAATGGCGCACAGGGGCACACACATTCTAGAGAACAATGACGACTATAACGCCACGTTTTCTCGATAACAATGACGCACAGCGGCACACGTATTTGAGATTATCCCTCACTCTGGAATGTTCTATTATTTTGAATTAGTTAACCCTTAAAAGTTTAAAAGTTGTGTATTTTACGCTTAAACGTAGTGGCGGCACGCCCCCCTCCGTGGTTATCTACCGTTGTAAAAATAATAGAGTTTGATGAGTGATAATAGTAGTGAGTAATGTAAAATGATAGAGTTTAAGAGGTGGTCTGATAATGGAGGTCGTAGGAGGATGAGGAGGAGGAGGAGTTTGAGGATGAATGCAATGCCGGCCGGTCTCTGCCTGGCGCTGTTCTCTGTGCATATTTAAGCGTGCCTGTCTAGTTCGCTGTCGCTATTTGTGCTTTTATAAAGAAACGTATAGAGATTTTAAGAGAATAATTTTTAAAAACATTTTATATTAACGAGGAGTAAATTGCGTTAAAGTAATAACAAAATGGCAGATAATTTAAGCGCTGATATTAAAGAATGTGAAGATGCTGTTAATGTGATTTTGCAGCAGATGCATGACACTGATGCGGCAAGATTAAATGTGGATCTATCCAATTCACCTGATGAAGATGTGGATCACCTTTTAAATCTGGGTTCTATGTTGTATGGACCCAACTTTTCAATTCCGCACATATCTGATGAACATAATGACGTAGCATTACGGGAAGTCATTCCTGAACTGTCTGATACAGATGCTGATTTTTTCAATCATTTGGATGATTTATACGATTATGATGTAATCATACCTGAGCAACCTGCTTCTATCGATGATCAAACCATACATACTATAACTGAACAATCTATTCCTGATCTGAGTACCGTACCATCATCATTTGTTAATTATCCTCATAAAGTATGTGACGTAATTGATTCTAATTATTAGACCGATGTACGTGATGGACACGATCTAAATTTAATTGACATTGTGCCTTTCGCTAATGACCTATCTCAGGATTTAGTATGCCTTCTTAATGATTACGATGTAAATTTATTCTACGATGCATCCCTTCTTGACTTTCTTGTGCTTTCATCTAATGACCTATCTCAGGATTTAGCATGCCTTCCTAATGATTCTGACCAAAATTTATTTGATAACGTGCCACTTCCTGTACATATTGAGCCTACTACTAATGGCATATCACAGGATTTAGCATGCCTTCCTAATGATTACGACCTAAATTTATTTGATAACATGCCAGTTCCTGTACGTATTGAGCCTTCTACTAATGACATATCACCAGATTTATCATGCCTTCCTAACAATTCCGACCTAAATGTATTTGATGCTGTGCCAGTTCCAGACTGTAGTGTGCCTTCTGCTAATGACATATTGCTGGATTTATCATGTCTTCCTAACGATACCGACCTAAATTTACGTGATGATGTGTCGGTCTGTATCGCGCCTATGGCTAATGACTTATCTCTGGATATAGCATAGCTTCCTAACGATTCTGCTTATCGCATCGATGATCCTACTCATCAACCTCTTATTGACACGTGTGCAAATCATTCGACAGATGAAATTAGTCTCAGCACTGATGAAATCAGTCGATGTATATCAGAAAATATAGTGCTTACAGATGATCCACTTAATCATTATTTGCAATGCATTCACCGCGAGCACGCGCAAATCGGAGGGTCGGTGGTTGATTATACCGACTATATATCTGTGGAGACTGTTCGTAAATACCGCAGTAAAAAGTTTCATCTCGAAGGTACTGAATATAATGTATCTTTTAAAAGTTATCCTATAGCCGATACACCACTTTCTCATTCTGAGTTCGTGTCAGGCGTCTTTCAATCTTTTGCTCGATACGTATAGCGAATATAGTAATGTTCAGCCGAATGATCACGTGAGAATCGAGTTGATTCACCCTTCTTTGGAAATGCCAATAGCGATGGATTTTAGGCTATGGAATGAAATTACGCCTGACATAATTTTAGAATCAGTGGAAAAAGTCATTCAGTCAAATACTGATTGTAGGATATCAGAGGGATTTGAATTTCACGTTTTTCGTGTAGAGCACTACAACTCGGGTGGGCGAAATTTATTAAATTTACATTCATCCGATTTAGATGCGTACATGCGCATAAAAAAATGTATTATACCCGTATGCGTCGAATATCCATTCTGTTTCGCGGCAGCAATATTTTTAGGAAAAAAATATATGGAGAAAATGAACAAATTAATCTCTGCAAAAGAATGGAATAATTTGATACGTAATAAAACATATTTGACGCATACGGAAGAACAGCGCAGTTTATGCGGAACATGGAACACTCCAGAGGTACAGCTAGCTATACGCAACGGTTGTCATTAAAAAAATGTATGACGTATGGCATTATCACGCGTCATCGCAATATGAGCCACATGGCGACGATGGGTTATTTTCAGAATACATTAACCGTTTTCTGAAAATTAAACAGGAAAGTAGCGTTATCCTGATTGTGTCGGTAGTGAGAGTGAAAAGGCAAATTACGTGGCTGACTATTATAAACATGAAGGAATACAACTCGACCCTGCCAAAATATTGTATAGCCCGGGTTTGCGCTTTGTCGCTAAATCCTGTTTGAATATTTTGTGGGGACGATTTTCTCTTCATGATCATAAAAAGAATAGCATGATATCAACACGTAAAGGTCTACTCTCCCTTCTGAATGATAAAAGTAAAACTGTAGGCTCCATTATATTCCTGAACGATAGTCTTCTAATGGCCTCCTATTCGGTCAATGACGAGTATGTTCAGTCACCATTAAATACCAACTGTATTCCTGCATCTTTCGTGACAGTCTATGGCCGAGTAAAACTGTACGAAGTCTTGTCCTTACTCGGATGCCGCATAGCCTATCACGATACGGATTCGGTGGTATTTGGTACACGTGAAGGTGAGCCGACCATTCAAGATCGAAGTGGGTATCTAGGTTCTTGGACGAGTGAAATCCCCTCCGATTACGAATTAACAAGTTTTTGTGCACTCGGTCCAAAAAACTATAGTTATGAAACGAAGCGTCACGGCGATCCATCGATCGTTAAACAGGTGACGAAGGTTAAAGGTTTAACGCTCGGTACCCAACAATCAAAACAAGTCAATTCTGATACAATGAAAAAATCCATTGATCAAATTATAAACGATGGTGGAATTACGGATAGTAATAGCGTACTATTAAGCTATCGATCAAAGATCACGCTCACCGGTCATTTTAGAATTCTTTCAGTAAATAGCAGTAAGATTTTCAGACCCGTCTTTAAAAAACGTATTTTGAAACTGGGAGATTTATCATCAGTACCATACGGTTACACTAGCGTAATATAAATAGCAACAGTGCACTTTTTTTCAGTCAGTACGTAAACAATGTCGGTGTCATCCATGTCCGCCGAAGCCGCACTAGCTGCTCACGCTATGATATCAAATATTGCTAGTCTGTGTAACGCTGATAAGGATAAGATGCATACGTTGATTATGAGGAGCATGTGGTTCGCTTTAAGAGATGACAAAATTAATGCTGGAAGAATTATACTCATGTCTGAAATTAGCAAGGGTTTATTAACCGAATATGGGATAGACATAGTGCATTGGGTTCGCGTATTATTGCTGCGAAGCTACATTAATCGATATCTTTCTCATTCATAACTTATGCTTAGTTATCGCACGCATTACAACCCTTATATTACCGCAAAAATATTATGACTCAAAGTTGTTGTCATACGCAATGAACTTACAGTCAGATAGTTTTCAAAATATTTTGTGCATCCAGCGATAATACGTGTCAACTTTGGTGTATCAAGTCTCTCAGCCGTGTAATGGTTAAAAGTTGGTCGTGCGCATTATTGCTCATAAAGTGTGCAATGGTAGAAGACGGTGTCTTGTACCGCGTGAATATGTACATTATTGATCGAACAAATGCGCTCCATAAATTCAAATTAAGCACGTCTATGTATGTCATTGTAATGCACGTGCTCCTCTGTACGCCATTGTATGCATGGTATTTACGCCAGATGTCGTTCAATCCATGTGCGGCTGGTCGTTATTGTTACTAATGATATATAAATGCAGCAGTTTCACGCTATGATTATTCGTTCTCCACGATGTCGTCTGATCCTTGCTTTAAATATTTAAATCGCTCTGCGTTTTGGTGTGATCTTGGTAATTCATGTAAAGCGCAAACAATATGTTTTGGCGAAAAGTGGTGTATCGATCTACGGCAGTTTCATCCTGATGGTTATCCCACTAAACGCGGTTTATATCTTAGCGTAGAAGCATTTAAACAGCTGTTACAGATCATACTCAATCTTGAAGACACTGTAAAACGTGCACGCAAAAAAGAAGGCATACTATTTACATATTCTTTGGACAGTTCTGTTCGTATTTCTATCTGTGATGAATTTCCGTGTATTGACATACGCTATTTTTTCTGCTCTGACGCAGAACCATGTGCCACACGTTGCGGATTATACCTGCAAGACAACGGGTGGGAATTATTGAAACAGAACACGAGTAATTTGCTGGCAGCATTACCTAACTTTTACACGCCACCCAACGTGAGCGGTGACGCGTTGTTTAGCATGATACCTCAGTGCTTTTACGGTGTGAAAAAGCGAGAACATGAATAACATTCCAACCACTAGTGATTCCGCAGAGATGTCTAATCACGATACACTTACTACGGACGCTATATACCTCGATGAGGTTTTAAGCGATGACAAACTAAATCTCGTCGATGACGATACCATCAAATTCTGTCACTATTGTAAAACTATGGGGCATCCACACCATTATTGCCCTACGGATCATGTGCAAATGATTAGTCAGAAATTATTCGCATCCATGCTGTGTGAAAAGATACATTCGTTGGTTGTGCGAGATTGTTACGGATGTCTAGTAAATCATCCGAGTCAATGTGAACATTCATGTTTAGGGATTGATGTTGACCTTAATCTAATTGACAATTTTGAACTGTATAATGAGGCGGCATTATTAGAAATGGACGAAGACGAATATTGCACTCGACTAGCCTGCCATTACTATATATGCGAACATTGTACTGATCTGTACCGTATGTGTATGACGGAATGGTATAGGTACATTGTGGATGTAATATATGAAAAACAGATGTTGGCGCCATAACCATAAATAATATTAATTTATTTAGTTTTATTTAAAATTAACCGCATGTTTTTAAGCATCAAAACACGAGGATAATTTTTAATAAAATCAAATACGTATTTTATTTTATTTAAAAAAATAACATAATTAATTGTTTTATTTTTTCAATCGTAGCTTTGTAAAATATGTTGTATTTGGTGTGTTTTTTCGTATCTTTGTAACGATATGTATTATTGATGTCTGTATTAATAAAAAAAGTTTTAAAATCGGATTTCGCTTGTGCAGTACTAGCACCTAGCTCTCTATCTCTTTATCTGTCGCTAGCGACTCGCTATTCACTCCCCCGCCCCCTCCGCATGCGTTGGTATGCCCGCTTTTCACTTGACAGAGGCACTTGATGGCGCATGCCATCGCTATTCTTTAGAGAAGAATGGTCCAGGTGAATGAATGATATAGTGAGCTGAATAGCGCATACTTAAATAAACCACTGTTAGACGTTTTTTTTGTTCAGTTTCATGACAAAATGTCCACTGAATATTGTGTTTATTTTTGTAACTATTTAAAGATGTTATGGATTCGTCGCACAAGTATCTGATGTCATAATCATACACTTAAATGTTCATAGCATTTCTGCTCCATAGCGTGTATATGACGACACAATTCTTAAACGTACATAGCATTTCTACTACGTCACCAGTATCTGACGTCACAATCATAGCATTTCCACTAATTTTATGTTGCAATTTTTAAACGGACATAGTATTCCTCCTACGTCTCGAGTATCTGAGGTCGCAATCATAGTATTTCTCCTAATTTACGGGACATTCTTAAATGGACATAGCATTTCTCTTACGTCACGAGTATCCGATGTCACAATTCGTAATGTTCGCTAACCAATAAGCATTGATAAGGTATTCGCAGAAGAGTAACTGCATATTACATCGTAGTGACGGTTCACACGCGTCCACGTATGCCTAAGGTATATATATATATGCGCATGAGCGTATACCTTCTTAGTCGTACGTGGACGCACATGTGCCGATGCAATGGCATCAACGCTTGACTGCAATACGTCGTTATGTCACCCATTTACTATGATTGTCTGCGGTCCAACACAGTGCGGTAAAACTGAGATGATAAAAGCACTAATAAGAGATCCCTATGCCATTACTCCCCCTCCACAGAGGATTGTGTACTGCTATGGTGCGTGGCAAGATGGGTATAACGATTTGGCAAAAGAAGTTGAATTTAAAGCGGGTGTGAATGTTGAACTAGACAGAAGTTGCAGAACATTGGTGGTGCTCGACGATTTGATGAATAAATGCGACGAGAATGTAGCTGACCTATTTACAAAACGTTCTCACCATGAGAATTGTAGCGTAATATTTGTCGCACAAAATCTGTTTCACAAGTCTCGCAATCAACGCGACTTATCGGTTAACTGTCACTACATGGTATTGTTTAAGAATCCCCGTGTTGCGTCATTCATTCGTTCTTTATCTAATCAGATGTACCCAGGCAATACAAAGTATTTGATCGAATCATATAAGGACGCTACACGAGAACCTCACTCATATCTACTCCTAGATTTGAAACAGACGACACCTGACAATATCAGACTCTGTTCATCTGTTCATCCGAAGGAGGGGTGCTACGTTTACATACCTAAGAAAAATGGCATCACGTAAAACGGAATGCCATTTACCTATGCTGCCATATTTGGCTAAAGTAAAGCCTTCAATCAGAAATGATGTAATCAAATAGTGTTCGAACGAATTGGTGGATGTACTATGCGAATCATGCCTAAACGTATTACGTGGGAATGTTCATCTCACTAAAATACGATACAAGCAGCTGAGTAAATACAAAGCGAAAATGCATACGCTGACTAGTCGCGGTGTGCCATATGCACGTAAAAGAAAATTGCTACAAACAGGCAGATTTTTAGGTGCCTTATTACCAGCGGTGATCGGTACGCTAGCGCCATTAATTGGTAAAATATTCACGTGAAAAGATGGAACATACACGTAAAATGGCACTAGTTCCTTACGAATTGATAGGTAATTTAAATGAAGAGTAAAATATCATTGCTACAGACAGATCCATTGATACGTAAAGCTATTAGTCTCAACAACGAGATATCCAATATATTAACCAGACACGATCTGACTGAAAATGAAAAAGCAAAATCATATTCGCAAGTATTGGATAAGTATAGGCATTACTATCAGCAAACGCAATGACAACAACAACAATATCAACCATTACCTCTACAACCCATAGCTAACTGCGATGCACTGCCCGCACAAATACTTGAATGTACGATGACGGGGAATACCAAAAACGTACAAGACAAAAGCCAGTGGAGTAATTGATATTTTACGTTCGGTTCCTGAACGTTTTCACGTTAATGATTTGGACGAAGTGACAATAGAGGGTACGTTTTTCCCAAAAAGTAATGTACTCGACCTGCTTACAAACGTAGTAGCGCATGGTCGTAAACCTCTTATGGCTGGTATGCGTGATCAAGCAGAGGGAAAGTTTCTTAATCTGTTACGTGACCTAAACATACCCCGCAGATTTGTAGGGCAAGAGAAAACGATGAGACAGATATATAATGGTGCAGAAAAGGATGTTAGCGCCAGTGAGTACACGTCTACGCCTGTGAGCCAAAGAATACGTAGAAAGAGTTCTCTAGCGGACATCAGGAAGAAAAAGCTACATTCAATTCCGGTGTGGGTAAATTTAGATTAGTCATGAATGATGCTAAATTGGCGAAAGTATATTTTGATCCGAAACATTACGCGTCCTTTGGTGGGAAAGAAAAGCTATATAATGAGTTCAAAGATGAAATACCTCGCAACTACATCGACAAATGGTTAAAACACCAAGAAGTATATACCCTACACAGACCGCGGAGAATAAAATTTGACAGGCGAAAAATAAGAGTTTCAGCCATTGATGAACTATGGCAGGCAGATCTATGCTCGATGGGCATGCTGGCAAAAGAGAACAACAATGTGTTATATTTGCTATGCGTAATTGATGCCCTTTCAAAATATGCATGGGTGGAATGTCTGTTTAGTAAAACGTCATCGGCAGTCAAGAAAGGGTTAGAATCAATATTGGAACAAACTGTGCGTCGCCCACATGCTATTCAAACAGACAAAGGGGGTGACATCGTAAACCGTGTAATGAAAAAATATTTGAAAGATAATGGAATACATTTCTACACTTCTCAAAATGAAATGAAAGCTGCAATGGTAGAGCATTTTTCAACGCACACTGAAGGGTCGAATATACAGATACATGACGCATAAAAATACACGAAAGTATATCGATGTATTACCCAGTTTAGTCACAGCGCACAATAACACAACACATTTCAGTATGCGCATGGCTCCTACCGAAGTCGACCATAGTACGGAGTTAATCGCGTGGAGAAATATATATGGAAAGAAGACGAAGAAATGTTCCAAATCTAAAAACAGCCCTACTCAAGGTGACCATGTTGGAATATCACAAGCAAAAATACCATTTGAAAAAGCATATCGCGGGAAATGGAGTCGCGATTTGTTTAAGGTGCATGAGGTGTTTACAGACAAATATCCATACTTATATAAATTAGAAGACTATGGAGGTGACCCGATTATTGGTACTTTTTATCGTGATGAGATACAGCAAGTGATAGAAGAAAATGATAAAGAGTATGCTGTGGAAAAAATACTTAAAAGAAGAAAAAATAAAAAGGGACAACGCGAGTATCTGGTAAAGTGGCTCGGTTACCCGGCTAAGTTTAACACGTGGGTTAATGAACTAAGTACTATACATCATTGACAATGGATGAATATATGGAGAGAAGATGCGCGAAATGATCAAACAAATAATAACGGTAAAAAACATTTACGTAGAAGCGAAAATTATTATTATGTGCAAACAGAAGCTCCATTTATCAATGTACCGAAAGGGTACTATGCCATAAAAAATATGGTAGACTATCTAAATGGCCAGATAGAGAGCAAGACAAGATTCAGACACAAAAAAATATTTTTCAATTTTTACTTGCATCGCACGAATTTAGTTTCTCTCACTGTTAAAGATAATTACACTATACGTTTAGGTAGAGATATAGCAAATTTAATCGGATTCGAAGGAGGAAAAATACATAGGGGACCTATAGACTTTAAAGAATCATTTCGTTCAAATCGTGAGGGTGGTCCTACAACTGCATATATATACTGCGATGTAGTCTCACACAGCATTGTAGGCGATACTTCCGCACTGCTACTCAGAGTGATACCCATTTCTAGTACAGATGGAGGAAAAGTTATATGTCAGTGGACGTTTCCTGATATTCCATACCGTACTGTGTCAAAGAACTACATCGATACTATTGGAATACTTATAATGGATAGAACTGGCGCCAATGTCCCATTCAAGGACGGAGCATCGCCGAGTGCACTCTGTTTGCATTTCAGATGATGACGACAATGATAATGAGAGGGACGTTAAGAGGGACGATTAGAGGAAGAACGAATGCACCAGCGCTGACTCGTTACTACGCGAGTCAAGCGGGTCATGGACGTATTCCAGTTTTTGTAGGCGCACGATACCAATCAGGACATGGACTCGGTAATATCTTAGGTGATCTATTACGTTCAGCAATACCTTTCGCAAAAATTGTGGCTAAATCTGTAGGTAAACAAGCTCTTAGTGCTGGAATCGGACTAGCTGAGGACGTAATGGCTGGAAAAAATGTTAAAACGGCATTAAAATCGAGAGCAGGTGGTGTTGCCAGGTCTTTGATACCGGAAGCTGTAACAGCAGTGCGAGGTGGTTTAGGACCACCTCAACCTAAATGTAAAAAGAGGAATAATACACGTAATGCTCAGTCAATGCGTGCAATACCGAAGAGGAAGGGTCGCAATAGACATCAGAGAAAACAAGCTGATATCTTTAATTAACAAACAACATGGAACTTAATCAGATCTGCGAGTGCTCGAAGAGCGAATTAGACATTTTTCAGATGCGTCCCATAGTGACAACATTGGAGTCTGCAAAATGGGAACTGTTTCAGCCTGTATCTAGTTTATCAGATAGTGGACCGATCGAGTTTTACATCAGTGGGTCTGCCGATAGATATTTAGATCTTACGCAATCTTATCTTTCGATTAAAGTTAAGCTAGTAAAGCTAGATCGAAATGGTGATGAAAAGACACTCGAGGCGAATGACCTGATAGCTCCTGTGAATAATCTTTTGGATACGATGTTCTCACAAGTGGAAGTTTTTTTTAATGGAAAGCGTGTCAGCGACTCGAACGAAAATTAAGCTTACCACTCGTACATCGAGACGTTACTAAATTAAGCCAGCGATGCCGCATCCTCGCATCTACAACTTGCTGGATGGAAAATAGATGATGCCGGCGACTTTGATAATATCGCCGATACTAACTTAGGTTTTCAAGCACGTAGAAGAATGATGGAGCAGAGTAAAATGGTGCAATTAATAGGCCGCATACACAGCGATATGTTTCTGCAGGACCGATTCCTGCTCGGTTCCGTTGATTTAAGAGTACGCCTACAGAGGAGTAAAGATGCGTTCGCCATTATGGCCGCGGAAGGAGTGAGGCCTAAATTGAAAATAATGTTGGCTAACTTATTTGAACGCAAAGTTATCCTCATCATCAGATCTGCTAGTGGCGCACGCCGTTACTCTGAGATGGACAAGCGCAAAATATCCAATTCGCAGGGTAGTGTGTAAGACTTTTACAGCAACTAGCGGTGTTATGAGCATCGACAGAGATAATATATTTATTGGTCAGCTACCTACTAGAGTATTATTCGCTTTTGTACCTAATGATGCCTATAATGGTGTGGTGCATAAAAATCTGTTCAAGTTTGATAACAATAACACTACCTACGCTACATGTTATATAAATGGAGAAGAGTTTACAACATCACCAATACGTCCTTCGTTTAGCGACGACATTTACTCGGACGCTTATTTCTCGCTATTCAGCGGTACTGGGGCGTTATTCAAAGACCGTGGCTACCTGATAAATAAGACTCAGTTCAGACATGGAACCACATTGTTCGCATGGGATTTTATTCCAGATCTAGCTGATTCAGAGCATCGCTACCCTACACGCACTGGTTCACTAAGAGTGGTCTTCCATTTTGCTCAAGCACTTGCCGCTACAACCAATGTAATTTGCTATGCTGAATTTGATAATATGATAGAAATTGGATCGGACTTTAACGTATTAACAGATTATTAGCAAATATGTTGAATACATTTGAAATAAAGGATCTATTATTCGGCGACATTAAAACGCGTGAACACTTTCTCGGTGTTTTTCCAATTGACAATGTACCCGCACATATTAAATATCTCCCGGCTTCATTAGTAATAAACACGCATCCCGGTAATAAATCCGGACAACATTGGGTGGCGGTTTATTACAGTAGAAATGGAAATGCTGAATACTTTGATCCATATGGAAGATGCCCTTCTGACGGAAGAATGATGTCAAATGTACAAAATGGACACCGTGCGCATGTTTATTATTACAACAATGTACGTGTTCAACCAGCCATGACGACAACTTGTGGATATTATTGCGTATATTTCTTATACCATCGTTCGAGAGGTGTACAAATGAAACACATATTATGGGCCCTAAGAAAAATGACGCGATAGTGAAACGTCTGACGCGCAGGATTATGAAGAAAAAATGATCATATTTAATGTATAATTATTTATGTACTATGTTTACTTTTTAATTGTCATGAATAAATGTCGCTAATATTTATCATAAGAAAAATGCACGTGTCAATAAAAAATACATTTATTTTGTAAAAATATGTTATTATTATTGTTCCCTTCTCACCCCTCACCCGTCCCCAATTATCGCTATTTTGATAAAAATATTTAATGGTACACTAGGCCCGCGAGGCGTACCACAATGATCCAAAGATCCGTAATTAATCGTATTCACATCGCGACAATGACAAAATGCGGACATATTTGAATACAGAGGAAACCATATGACGTGCTCTGTAATTGAACCCTGCGTATCAATTCCAGTTTTCTATAACTGGAATGTCATTCAAACATGGTGTGATAGTAATGTTTTGTAAACCGATGATGTTAAGCGGTGGAGAAAAACATGTGACCGAAATAAGGGTGTGTTCAGATTGGAAAGATAGTTTTAGTGACAGCTCATATTTTAGCTATAAAAGCGAAATGCGCCTGACTAGTAAGGCATACAGCTTTTTGAATTTGTCAAAACACGTAAAATGGAATCTCAATTATGCGATCGATGGAGAACGATAGGTTCTATGCCTATTAATTGCGGTTGCATCCAATGGAACCAATATAAAGAGGTTGCAGTACAGCAACCATTTGCAATGTCATTGCGTGAAATCCGTAACCGCTGGAGAGAATATCTAGCGGATCCGGACGAATGCAATTACAACAAATGGTTGCATACGAAGTACCAACTTCGTAATGATTGTTGTATGTGTATGTGGTGCAAACAATACAGAAGTTATCGTTTGCATTAATTGAGATAAAAATATTTACGTTAGCAAAATAAGAAAATAAGAAAAATAGGCCTCTTTTTTAAGGGGCCACCAAAAAACCAAAATTATGTTACATACATTCACACACAAACGGGTACATAAAAAAGACGCACACACGCACGCACGATGTACATGCATAGGGGACAAGGAACACGGGTGACAAGGGGCATCCGCGTAGAACCACACGCGCGTCATCACGCGCGTATCGTAACATGCGTGAGGATATGCGCAGTACGTGTGTTTTGGCTCATCAGGTGCGTGCGTGTGTGTGGGTACGTATACGAAAATGTAGGACACCCTTGTGGATGATGGGTCAGTAACAGATTTCCAACGAAACAGACGCATTCAACCACATATTCCACCATGGGCGAAGCCTTTCGTCGTGGTACATACCAACGACATTATTAGTTCGCGAGGAAACAAGCATTGACAAAATCTAACATCGCATGACCTTAAAGCGAATGAAGCGGACATGTTTAATGTTAATATGAGTGATGCGCGAACACACCATAAATATGCATAAAGCACTCGCGCACCAAAACGTGATATTCTAATAATTACCCAAGGGAATTAGTACATATGTCCACTCGGCTAAGAACTAGGAAATGATACAATATTGTATCCAGAGCACAAAGCTGTACACATTCGCAACTACAAAGTAAAATCTCCTAGCGAGTGGGCGATAATTCAATAGTAATTTTGAATATTTCTAAAAATCATGTAGTACGAGACTTGAGGTACTAACACGTTCTTTCATTATTAACACATGGTATGTTTGTATCTCGATTCAAGCTTGATCTCACGGCTATTCAAAACATATGGTTAAATCATACGCAACAAAAAATCTTTTTAGCATAAGTACGCTCTACATACAATTCTATAAGCGGAACCCTCAGAGATATAATGACCACATTTTAACCATCGTATCTAAAACGATTGACGTTATTGCAAAGTATTAAAAAAACAATTTGTGCGCAATGACGGTTAAAAGTCAATCAAAATATTCAACAAAAAAATAGTTTTACTAATAACGTTAGCGACGTCAAATTAATTTCAAAATATTCAACAGTTTAACAGTTTGTATGGTATCGATGAAAATGAGCTATATATTCATCGGTATTAGGGTTAACTTCTTTTTAACCCATTGAAGATTTCCCGATCCTCTTCATTCACTTATTTGTGGGCTCCTCATTCGTCGGTACAACCTTGTATGTTTGGCTGCTGCGACAACCGGTTATATTGACGAAGATGGAGCGCGACACTAGCTCGCCTCGTAGGTACAGAGACCTGACGATATTTATAGAAGTGCCTGGGCCTGATCGGACTGCGCGTTTCAGAGTGGTTGGTTCGACACGGTGGTCTTCCATGTTCTCCAGAGTAACAACGAACTACACCAAACTTTTGCCTTGGATTACACTCAAGGTCATCGTTTTATTTCTAGCTTTAACTGTATAATAAAATCTACAAAGTTTGGCAATTTATGCTATTACCAGTTTCCGTATTTACAGCAATAAATAAATTCAATTAATCTTTCCTAAGCTTCCCTAAGCTTCAACCAGCTCTTGCCTACTTAAAGCCATTCAGCAAGAGCGTTTCACAAGGTGCGAGGCGGACCGAACTCTCGATTAAAGTTAAAGTCCCCCTTATATACTATCTCAGTTTCTATTCTCCCTCCATCTTGGTTTCGCACCGCCGGAGGTTGCTCTGATTCTCATTGGATTATGACATCACTTTGACTAATCAAAACTCCGACCCTCCCTCCCCGGAAGGGTGCTTTCTACCTAGCACTTGCGGTTTGGCCGGTTCTTGAGTGATGGGATCTGTCATCCCCCTAACTTTATTTTAGAATTCCAGCTGGCTTACCATGTCATTCCTGACGAATGACCTGCCAAGAATGACGAATGCTTGTTTGATAACAAGCCTTACTGGTGGATTAGTACGCCTCTACGATTGATATGTTTTTGATAATAACTTTCGATTGTGTCCTAGCACGCCTCTACAATTGATATGTTTTTGATAATAACTTTCGATTGTGTACCTAATGCCTACCGGACGCTACAATGTCCATGTCATGTGCATGACCTATTAGTCGACAACTTGTAGAATGCTAGAGTTAATCGGCACACGAGTTACCATTCCTCATAGCCGGATTATTTTCGGCTTATCTTGTCCCACGCTTCCGTGAGAACACAGACCGCTACGTAACTAACTAAGTCCGCTTGTCCTATCTAATCCCTTTGATTAATTCCAACCTGGTGCTAACCATCATGAGCCATACTCGATTCAGTTTCTACGAAACTGTACCTGCGCACTAGCTGACGTACCGCCAGTCATCCAGTGCTGATAATATATACCCAAATAATGAGATGCTGGTAATGCATCTAACTATAGATGATGATCAGTGCCGGTAACATATCTAAACATAGCCGCTGATCAGTGCATCTTAATATACATGGTGACGTAGTCTATTAGCTCACCTGGTATTCACATATGAATTTCACTCGGGACTTACTCGTACATATTAGATGTCCAGCGGGGTCATGACTTCCCACAAAACAATCCCATATCTACACCATGATACAATCCAATCCATCACCACCAAGTCTTGGTTACCATCCTAACCGAACATACCATTAATACAAGATTATTTTTAATATTTTGTTGCTAATCTGTCTGGTAGCTGTTGCTAAGACAGTAACAGCTTACAGGCAGTCTCTAAATATTCTACAGTTTACTAATGACGTTAGTGACGAAACAGTCAAATTATTTTCAAAATATACATCAATACCGTAATTCCTCATCCATCCTCAACCTCATACTCCTACGACCTCCATTATCAGACCACCTCTTAAACTCTATTATTTTACATTACTCTCTTATTATTTTTACAATGGTAGATAACCACGGAGGGGGGCGCGCCGCCACTACGTTTAAACGTAAAATACACAACTTTTAAACTTTTAAGGGTTAACTAATTCAAAATAATAGAACATTCCAGAGTGAGGGAGAATCTCAAATACGTGTGCGGGTGTGTGTCATTGTTATCTAGAAAACGTGGCGTTATAGTCGTCATTGTTCTCTAGAATGCGTGTGCCCCTGTGCGCCATTGTTCTCAATATTTCATTCCACTAGCTTTTCCTTTGATCTCATGAAAAACCCATTGTTCTCGAAGACCTCCTGCTGGGAAGAACAATAGCGCACAGCGCCACCCTATACTACTTAGGTGTGACTTAGATATTTTATAGCAGAGTGTCGGATTGATAAAATGGGGAGTATTAGATCAGAATCTGAAATAAATGAAGAGCATTGACGCAGGATTGGGATATATAGGATGGCTGGGATTGACTCATACTGGCAGTAATCGTCCACTACAGGTACAGAGTAAATATGAGATATGAAAGGTTTAGAGTTGACACTTTCGACGCCTCTGCCCCGTTCACTCAATTCCCCTTATTTATGCAATGGGCTGTTTATGCAATGACGTTTCACTAACGTTTGTGACGTATCAATGAAATAAAGGTGATTTAAAAATAGAAGTAGTGTAAACAAACGTGAATTTTTAAAAGCCGGTTGTATTGTTTATAATCAAAACGTGAACATCATTAAAATATCTAACCCTAAGCCTAACCATAAACTCTAATCCTAACTAAGGGTAGAATGCACTTTATGGGCCCCAACTATATTTGCAAATACTACGGGAAATATATTATGACATCATTGAGCTCATGTTAGAGCAAATACTACTGAATGATGTAATAATCACTCTGTAAATGATCATATATTTCAAGGAAGGTAATCGATTAAAATATTAATTGTAAGTTTTATTCTAGAATTTTAACTTTGTCTTACTTGTTTATTGATGTCGCTCATGAAACGGTCGTCAGGGGGGGGGGGGGGGGGGAATTTCCCCCAGGTTAAGAATATTTTTTAATTTCTGAAATTAAAATCGTGCCTAGGAAAAAGCAATGTCTAGAGTAGGGTCTATCGACCAAGCTCACTAACGACAACAAGAAGTACGGACCCCTAAAGTGCATGTGTCCCCTAACCAATTCCAATAGCTAGGTAAGATATAATCTTATTTGTAGGTGTGTAGTAGGCCTAAGGCGAAATGTGGTAACCTTATCATGATGTAATGTAAACAAATGAAAATTTTCAGTGGAGGGTTTGTTGTTTATTGCTAAGTAAAAATAATAACAATGTGAACATCATTTTAAAAATCTCACCCTAACCCTAGTACTAAACATTAGCTTGTAACTTGTAACTTGTAGAAATCATAACCTCCTTCGTAGGAGAACCGCACTCACATGCGTAAGAAGCCTAACGTCTAAACACTGTCATCACAGTTTTTAACACTTTACACTTAATACGGTTGTCCGATTTAGAACGGTTGTCCGGTTTAGGACCACTAGTACGATGACAAGCTGACTATGTACATATCTATCATCAATCACCAGGACTGTCACCGGGAAAGAAGACTCAGTAGTCTTTAAAAAACCTAGCACTAACCAAATACCACTAAGGTAAAATTTAGTAGTGTTTGTAGGTGACTAGTAAGCCTAAGTGTGGTAAATATTTTTAGAAATCCCTTTTAAATTCCTGGGAAATCCCTTGACAACGATTAGAATCTCGTATTATCGCGTCGGTCGCGTTATTTTGCGTTATTTTGTCCGACATTATCGGCGGCCCGTAAAGTGGACTACTCTATCATGTGCGCCTAGAAGTATCAATTTGGGCCTCATAGTTCTACAGGATGTCTTGGAGTTGTTAGTGTTTGTCCAGCGGTTTCTCAAAGGTTTAAAGTAGAGTAAAATTATATGATAGTCAGATAATTGAAAACTTAAGATTATTAAACATTTAGATTTCCTAAATATACTCACGGATTTTCCAGGAATTAGCGCAAGATGTTAGATACGGACACCGTTTTTCAGTTAACTTGTTGCCACCGCCCAGTTATTTAATCGTTGCAACGATGTTTCTACGTTGCCAATGTTTACGTCATAATAGTCCGATGACGTAATACTAGTATCTACGTCATCTTGATAATGCCCAATATGCATGACGTCATAAACATTATATTAACACATTAATTGACTGGTTCCCGTCGCATTTCGCCTACTGTGAATCTAAAACCGCACAGCCCAATCAGAGATCGCGCCAAAATGTTAGATCAATGAATGCTCCTTTCCAGGCCATATTGATGCTCAATTCTTGGATACACATGCGTATGGGGTAGCATTTTCCAGAGGTTGCAAAAGGAATTTCCCCCAAAATCATTACGTCGCCGGGAATACTATGCCTTCCAGTCCAACACCATAAATGGGGGAAAAACTCACTGTGCACCCATGAAATAATTCCTGGAATTGTAACTGCTTTATTATATGGCACCTACACGCAACTATATGCTTTCATTGCGCGATTGTAACCAGGCTTATAAAGACCGGGGTAAACCTCAAATCCATGTATCACAACTTCCAAACAATAAGATATTAAATTTTTTTTTTAAAGCCTGAAAGCCTTTGCTGCCGTATCAATGCTGTTTAGTCAAGTCAAATTATTTTAAAATAAAAGCTAAGAAAGCTATTCAGCTGTACTGGAAGGAAGAAATATCGGGGGCAGAGTACCAGGGTACAGTTCACTGAGGTACCTGAATAAAATACCATTTATTGCAGGAAAATTGCATCCTGTACTACAAGCTGACTGCTCTTCTGAAAGAGATGCAGTCCGTATATCGGTCAAATTGAAACTTCTTGCTGGAATGCATGTACTACAAGAGAGCCGAAGTAGATTTCAAAAAGATATCGTCAATCCATTATGCCAATTATGTAAATCTGAGCAGGAAACATTGGAACACTTTCTAATCAGATGTCCAGCATTGGAATACGTTAGCCAGGCACTCATAGAGTCTCTCGACGCTTGCTTTCTGAAAAATCGTCATTTAGGTGTTAGTGATTATTCAGCTGAAGAAGTCTTACAACATTTATTAGATTGTACACAAATCATCGATCCTGAGCTACTGAAGCCTGCGTCACTGACCACATTAGAGTTTCATGCTAGACATGCAACTTACTTACTTCATGTACGTAGATACAAACTACTTAGTATATTCAATTTCGCTACTGCCTCTACATAATTGTTAATTATTGTTAATTGTTTATGACAAAGAAATATGGTTATTTGGATAAATGGAGTAATCTGATAATCAACACAGTGATAGTTCCACAAGAACGCTATTCTGAATGATAGGACACGCGTATGCATGTTAGTGCAGTTCTCCTACAAAGGAAGTTATGATATGTTACAAGTTACAGGTTTTTGGGCCATATGGTACCCCAGATACGAAAAAAAAATCGAAGCTAATTTTTTATATGAAGTGATTACGTTGAAATTGTGTAAACCATTAATGTACAAGCGTTTTGGTGCAAAATTATAAAACGTGTATATGTATATTTTTATGCAATCTAATGGAATATGAAATGATTTTCCATGTTGAGCGCCCTATCATTAAAATTTAATTGTGCATAAAAACTGGTCGCGAAGTAGGTCACAACGCGTAAACAAATCTCTCGTACAGCGGCGAGTTTGCTAATGTTGCGCTACATATTTTCCTCCTCCTACTGGCGCATTTTAGCGTGTTCTCGTGTATCAAACTTCTTGGTGACAGCTTAATATTGAATCATATGAAGATATTTGGACGCTAGAATAAGAAAATTCAACAGTATTTACGCGATTGGAAGCGGAAAACAATCCCGTCATGGGGCATTCGCCCCAGTGCCAATTCGTTATAGTGGTCCAATTGTAATACGATGGCGGCTTATTTTAAAGTCCCAGTGCCAATTCGTCATGTGCCGTTGTTATTATGGTACAATTGTAATACGATGGCGGTTTATTTTAAAGTCCAGGTGACTTCAGCCGTTTTGTCTGATACTGTACACACCTATATCAGTTCCATAGCCCTATTCCATGCATTGGGCATAAAACAATTTGGGATACATAGGTCGTCTATTCACGTTTTGCTTATAGAAATGGATACGCATACATGATCTTACAGCTTCATTCGTCGCTAAATCAGTCATCCACACAATCATTTGGTCGACTGGTCAATCGGCGGGTGGTTGGTTCAGTCTGTCAGCCTGTCTGTCCATCCACCACTCTTGCAGGAATCTGACCTGTCACCCATGCAGTCTGCCATTCATGTAGTCATCCGATCTGTCGCCCATGCAGTCTAGACTGTCAGTGTCTATTCCTCATGCAGTTATCCGATCTGTCACGCATACCGCCTGTCAGTCTGCCACTCATGCAGTCATCTAATCTGTCACTCCTCTGATCTGTCACTCATGCGGTCATCTGATCTGCCACTCATGCGGTCGTCTGATCTGTCACTCGTGCAGTCATTCGATCTGTTACTCATGCTGTCATCCGATCTGTCACTCATTCAGTCAGCCGATCTGTCACTCACGCAGTTATCCAATCTGTCACTCATGGAGTCGGTCGGTTGGTCATCCGGTCAGTGGGTTGGTTGGTCAGTCGGTGGGTGGGTAGGTTGGTCCGTCAGTCTGTCACTCATGCAGTCATCTGATTTGTCACTCATGCAGTCCATCAGCTTGTCACTCATGTAGTCATCCTATCTGTCACTCAGGCAGTCCATCAGTCTGCCACTCATGCAGTCATCCTATCCGTCACTCATGCAGTCCATCAGTTTGTCACTCATTCAGTCATCCTATCTGTCACTCATGCAGTCATCCGATATGTCAGGCATGCAGTCTATCAGTTTATTACTCATGCAGTCCATCAGTCTGTCACACATACAGTCATCCGATCCTTTACACATGCTGTACGTCAGATCTGTTACTCATGCGGTCAGTCGGTCGGTTGCTCAGTTGGTTGGTCAGTCCATGGTTGGGTGGTCTGGTTTGTCAGTATGTCTGTCAGTCCGCCACTCATGCAGTCCTCTGATCAGTCACTCATGCAGTCCGGCAGTCGGTCACTCATGCAGTCATCCAATTTGTCACTCATGCAGTCAGTCACTCCCACAGTTGGACGGTGGGTAGGTCAGTTGCTCGTGTGGTTAGTTGATCGGTCAGTTTTTTTATGCATGCAGTCATCCGGTCTGTGACTCATGCAGTCACCCGATCTGTTACTCATGCAGTCCATCAGGTTATCACTCATGCAGTCATCCTATCTGTTACTCATGCAGTCCGTCAGTCTCTCACCAATGCAGTCATCCGAATGGTCAGTCATGCAATCTAGGCTGTCAATCACTATTCCTCATGTAGTCATCCGATCTGTCACTCATGCAGTCCGTCAGTCTGTCACTCATGCAGTCATCTGATCTGTCACACATGAAGTCGGTTGGGTGGGCAGGCGGTCAGTTGGTCGCTCAGGCGTTCGGTCGGTCAGTCGGTTGGTCAGTCCGTGGGTGGGTGGTTTAGTTTCTCAGCATGTCTGTCAGTCCGTCAGTTATTCAGTATTCTGATTAGTCACTCATACAGTTGGGTGGTCGGTCGGTCAATCGTTCATGTGGTCAGTTGGTCGCTCAGTCTTTCACGCATGCAGTCATCCTGTCTGTTCATCAGGCTGTCACTCATGCACTCATCAGCTATGTCACACATGCAGTCCATCAGTCTGTCACTGATGCGGTCCGTAAGTCCGTCACTCGTGCAATCCACCGATCTGTCACTCATGCAGTCCATCAGTCTGTCACCCATGCAGTCATCCGATCTGTCACTCATGCAGTTGGTCGGGCATGCGGGCAGTCAGTTGGTCGCTCAGTCGGTCGGTCAGTAGGTTGGTCAGCCGGTGGGTGGGTGATTCGTCTGTCAGCCTGTCTATCAGTCCATCAGTCATGCAGTCATCCGATCTGTCACTCATGTGGTCAGTCCGTCTGCCACACGTGCAGTCAGCCGATCTGTCACTCAAGCATTTGGTCGGTCTGATCTGTTACTGATATCCGTCGGTCTGTCACTTATGCAGTCATCCGATCTGTCATTCATGCAGTCCGTCAGTCTGTCACTCATGCAGTCGCTCATCTGATCTGTCACGGATGCAGTTGGTCCGTCATCCGATCTGCCACTCATTCAGTCGGTCGACCATTCGTCATGTCTGTCATGTAACCGATCTGTCACTCATGCAGTCCATCACTCATGCAGTTGGTTATCCGATCTGCCACTCATGCAATCAGTCGGTCATCTGCACCATCGCTCACGCAGTTGGTCGGTCAGTTGTCGGTCAGTTGGTCGGCCTGTCAGCTTGTCCATCAGTCCATCACTCATGCAGCCATCAGATCTGTCACTCATGCAGTCTGTCAGTCCGTCACTCATGCAATCGGTCATTTGAACTTTCACTCTTGCAGTCAGTCGCTCATCCGATCTATCCCTTATGCATTCAGTCGGTTGGTTGGTCGGCCTGTCCGTCAGTCCATCACTCATACAGCTTTCCGAGCTGTCACTCATGCTGTCTGTCAGTCCACCACTCATGCAGTTGGTCATCTTATCTGTCGCTCATTCAGTCAGTCGTTTGGCCTGTCTGTCAGTCCGTCACAAATGCAGTCATGCGCTCGGTTACTTATGCATCCACTCAGCCCACCACTCATGCATTCGGTCATCCGATCTGTCACTCATGCAATCAGTAGGGCATCCGATCTGTCACTCATGCACTTGGTCGGTCTGTCGATCGGCTGGTCATCATCGCTGTCAGTCTGTCATTTAGCTGCTCTGTCACTCACGCAGTCCGTCACTCATGCAGTCGGTCATCCGATCTGTCACCCATGCAGTCAGTCAGTCATCTGCTCTATCATTCATGCTGTCGGTCGATCAGTCATTGGTCCGTCATTCGGTCAGTTGTTCGGCCTGGCAGCCTGTCATCAGTCCGTAATGCATGCAGTCATCAGATCTGTCACTCGTGCAGTCTGTCAGTCCATCACTCATGCAGTCGGTCATCTGGTCTGTCACTCATGCAGTCCGTCGGTCATTAGATCTGCTACTCATGCAGTCGGTTGGCCTGTCCGTCAGTTCGTCACTCATACAGCTATCCGAGCTGTCACTCATGCAGTTTGTCAGTCCGTCACTCATACTGTTGGTCATACGATCGGCCACTCATGCAGTCAGTTATTCGGTCTGGCATCCTATCGGTCAGTCCATCCCCCATGCAGTCATCTGATCTATCACTCATGCATGCCATCAGTCCATCACTCATGCAGTCGGACATCTGAGCTGTCACTCATGCAGTCAGTTGGTCATCCAATCTGTCACTCATGCGGTCGGTCGGAAATTGTCAAAAGGTCACCATCCCTTTCCAATCTAAAAATAGAGGCGTGGCTTCTTCGAGAATACGCCTCTCATATATTGACCGGCCATCTTATTACGTCATCCCAACGACTAGACTGTTACACAGACTCCACTTCGGAGACCAGACAGATCGGGACCCATTCTATCTCTGTAGCGGACAGTAAAAGCAACACTGTGGATCGTGTTGATTTTGGTACCATCTTTACCTCTGTATCACTAGCTATATACAGACATTACAACTGACTCGATCCACCCAATGGTTCAACGCAAGTTTAATTCTCTCTACCACTATGTTATGGTGGAAATCACTAGGCCAATGGCTACTCAATATATACCAGATATTTTTCTCGATCTCGTATTGAAGGAGATCTCGCGAGATACGAATGCATATTTTGGTGGAAATCACTACGCCAATAGCTACTCAATACATACAAGATATTTTTCTCGATTTCGTATTGAAGGAGATCTCGCGAGATACAAATGCATCTCTTTTCCTTCCCATATCCATACCGCATCTATTTGTAATTTCAAGGTAGTCTGAGAAAAGTTCACGAAAAATCAGGGTAGGATTGCTTTTTCATAATGAAAGTCCCAAGACGAAAATACCACAACTCTGGAAAGACACACCTATGACTATTTTTGACAATATATTGGTTATCTTCACATATGGTGTGTCCAGGGACAATTACTCTAGAAGGAGGTGCCTCATGAAGGGGGGGGGGGGGACATGCACGTAAAAGAAGAAAGAGCATATCTAAAAGGGTTAACTTTCTGAATGCTGATATGTAGCGGTCCTGCCCGAGGACAACTTAATATAGCAATGTCAAACCATGTACGTCCAACCTTGGTTCTGTAGCACGGATCGACCGGACGTGTACCAGCCGGCCCAGCTGAGCTGGGTACGGAACGGTCATTCCGGATTCGCTCCAAGCACACACCCCTGCGTAGGATAGTACACGTATATAAGCCCTATGAGAGAGGTTTTCATTAAAAAAGTCCGTTAAAACGCGTGGTGCGCATGCGCGCGTCAGAGCTTCCCTGACAACATGTCTTGGAATTGGAAGTGAGTGCATGCTTATAGTGTACCGAGTCAGTATTTGTAAATGTCTTAAACTATATCATCCTCGTTATTCTTGGTACCGATCAGGACCGGAATAAAACGAGGATTACAGAACATTTTGTAGTTCGGATCGACCGGTCAGGTGCCGGCCATACCATCTAAGCTGGGTACGCGCCGACCGTCTTGGATTCGTTCCCTGAACATGCCCCCTGGGTAGAACTATAAGTATATATGAGCCTATGGGAGAGATCGCGTTGTAAAAACTTTGTAAAAGCTCGTTAAAGTGCGTAGTGTGCATGCGCACGCCTGACACTGTTTTGACAGAGCGCATATTTCACGACCAAGATACGATGGCGCTTTTAGTGTACCGAGTAGGTACATTGTAATTCTTTATAATTGTTTGTTCCCGCCGAATATGGCATCAAGACCAGAATTCTCTGAATCTGTAAACCATTTCAAAATCGGTTAAGAGATGGCTGAGTTATCCACGGAAAACCCCTTTGATTATCTTCAAAATGTTGCCGTGACGTCGTAAGCGCGTGTACGCAGAAATTCTAGAATGTTCTAGAACATGCAACTGCGTCATTATTAGCTATGCGCTGATTGGCTATTGCTCGACCGATGATTGGTTGAAGCCTGCGCCTCGCAGACGTCACAAGTAGTATAAAAGGAGATGAAATCCAGAACTCGCGAGCATCCTCGGCCAGGGGCCGAATAGGTTGGATCTGTAGCAGCTACTATTAGCGAGACAGGCATTAAGCATATTACTTCTGTCTCTGGACGTTTCTCTCCCGTAGCCAACAGCAGTAACCCAACCCACCGCATGTAAAGCAATTTTGTATCTCCCGATTGTTCGGGAGCATTTTTGGAACTTTTGAACATTTTTCACGACTAAATCAAGAACTAACTCGGAACACAAACTTGCGGTGAGGCCTTTCCCGACTCAGAACACAAACTTGCGGTGAGGCCTTTCCCGGCCTAAATATGTGAGTCTACAGATGTAGAGGCAGCGGTGTTCTTTAGTGGATGACTTGCCGGATCTGCCGGCCACGCCAAAAAGTGGTTATTCAACCTCCCCAGCACTGATGTCGTGCAGGTTTATTTAAACTTTTTGACCGCAGCAAGTAAACTTTGCTCGGTACGTCTTAAGAGCTAACTAATGTACCCCGCACCATAAGCTTAGTTAATTATCTTCATCCGTATTCAACAACCGCCGCTTATGAACGGGTTGTTCCTAACTTCCATCCGTACCATCAGTGTATGGGAACGTTCTTCCTAGCAGTAATGTTATTGTATCACTTACTGACTGCTCGTTAGACATTCTTATATTGTGATTACTGTTCTGAGTTCGATCCGCTCCCATCCTGGACTGCATACGGGAATCCTGTTTGCGGGAACCAACATGCAGGAACTTTCCAGCTTCCAGAGAACGTGTCAACTCACATCACACCAAGGATGACGTATCAATTTCAGTCACACAATAGCCCGTCATTAAGAATGTCTACCGACTATTCAAGAAACTATACTTAACATCTTAATTATTCTGTTAGTTACATTTGTAGTTATTATACTTTATTTGTGCAAACGGTTCCGATGACTAAAATGAACCGTAACAGTCTTAGAACTGCTAGTTATAATTTCTTTATCTGTTTATATTTATTCTTAATTTACTGTAAGGTGTTTTTACTAACTGCACCGTAGTAGGTCCAACAACCTGTACTATATGTATTATTCTGATCATTTCACATTGTATTACTTGTTCTGGTTAGTTTTATATATGGCAAGCAGCAATCCATTCAAAACGTAGGGTTGCAGTGCACGTAAGAAACACAATACAGCAACATTTATATATGCATCACGTTCTCCCGCCACCAACAATTTTTCACTGAGGTCGCTGTCCATGCTATAACTCTGTTTAGCCCGGCATGCTACTGACTAAAAAGCCTTTCTATTCAGCTCGATAGGATAGGTTTAATATGATTAGAGACAATTTCTTCGTCAAGAGACACATAGTGTACACCTCTTTTCTGGTAGTTGCGATAATTTAGCCCCGCACTCTGGCAAGGTTGTGTAAAATTGGCCAACATACCTATTGGGCTTCATATTTATAAGTTATTCTTCATGTTCCACTAAGCCTTATGGCGTCTTAATTATTTGGATGTCCCTATCCGCACCATGGACTGATCCGACCCTGGGAAATATTGGGGTTTCCGAGCGGTGATGGCCAGGGTGTGGTGTCACATACATTTCCCATGTATCTTCGGATACCTAGTAGTTAGTTATCCTTGCCAACGTAGGAAGCACTGCGAAAACATATTTTAATTATTATTTTCTTTTTCATCTGCTAGACAATTCCCCCGCACCGCAGTGCATAACTGGGCAACTTGCGTTTAAACCTAACATTAGGTAAAAAAGGTTAGCTCCATAGGACCTGGTGACGGGCGAGATGCGCATCCCCACCGAATTCTGTAAGAATGTCTGGACACGATGTTGGGATCTGCCATGCCCTCACGGGAAGGACATTCATGGTGGGTATTCGCCTGTCTTACCCCCTCCATAATGATAGATCAGTTGCCTAAACTTGCTTTTGTGAAAAGTAACCAATGTCCTGTGACGTTTTATGTGGTTATGGAAAAAGATGTCCGGATTCTCACCCAGCTCGGAGAGCTTGCAAAATAACATGTATGCACGCTGTCTCCAGTATTGATGTCTTAGGACATCCGTTCTCAATGACAGCCATATCTAAAGCTAGGTAGGCGCCCACCATTTGCAGCCTAAAGTAGTTCTTGTCTCTAAAAACTAAATGTTAGGTTAGGCATAGAAGATGGCCCACATAAATAAAAGCGGCAACTACTAATTCAGCATATTTGAAACTACATAAGACGGTGGCATGGGAATCCCTCGGAAATCTCTCATCCCGTCTTCACATAAAACAGCACGCAACCGTATAAATCGAAATTTCACTAGGTATGGGCTTTTCTTTATAGCATTTTGGTTGCATATTAGAGTAGGCCCTTTTTGGCCAATGCTCTTCTCCTGCTTTAAGCGATGGCGACATTTTCCTGTGACGGAGGCTCGCGTGAGGCACTTGCCTCTCGAAAGGATTCAGTGACAACGGCCCATGCGAGGCTACTACTTCTCACCCAAAACGAGCACCAGGAGGAGTGACCGCGTGAGGCACATAGCTTTTCGACACTATAAAAGATGATTCTCTTTCCTTTCAGCTTAGAGGTATAATAGCTTATATTAAGTTAGTGAGTGATCTCGTGTACGGGAGCCTCCCTTGCGGGGATACCTCTGCGGACCTGCGAGTCTGTGTGATACCTCCGGGAGTCCCGCATTTAAAGGTTCATCAGGCTGTCTCTATGTCTTGTATTTTCGTATGCTCATTTTATCTAGCATACTTGACGGTCTGTTTAGGTAAAACTATTCTATAGACTTAATTTTTAGGTCACCAATCAAATATTGTACGTCCATAGATCACAAAATTGCTATGGACAGACATACTGGTGACACAAACTCTTGGGATGAGACTGTTGTGTTTAATGTTCGCGACGATGGTCGCACGGCCCCACCGGAATGATTGAGTTCCACCGGCCTTAGGAGCCAGTCTTTGTTACCCATAGGGCAGTATCGAACAAGATCCGTAACCCCGAGACCGGAAGCTAACCAGCGTCATCACTCTTCGTGCACATGCAACACGGCGAGTCGACACCAGACACCAGAACGGCCCAACACTACCCCGCGAGCTACAGTTTTACTATTTTAAAATCGGCCCAGAAATGTCTGAGTTATCGTCGAAAATCCCACTAAATTATTTTCAAAATATTTTTCTTGACATCGTAATCGCGTGTATGTATAAATAGATAAAGAATGTGCTGTGTACGTGATAGCCACGTCACCACTTCTAGCTGCACGCTGATTGGCTACTGCTTGGCCACTGATTGGCTGAGGCGCCTGGCTCTGACGTCACGAGTAGTATAAAAGGGGTGAAAAATCGAGAATCATGAGCATCACAGGCATGGAAGCCAACCTACGCAGGACTGCTGGACCATCGGGATTGACGTCTGTAACTGCTAACTGACGGTGATTCCTGCATCATCCGGTGCATTCAGATTTCAGTTCCTCCACGGTGGCAAGGAGTCCTTGGCATCCGCAAGTTTTTGGATACCCCCGGACAGCCATCCGGGGGTAAAATAACTTAAAGTAATAACTCTCAATCCAAACTTTTTTAAGGGAGCCTTTCCGCAGAAGGGCCGTGCGGGCCCATATGTAATTGTACGGAATGTAGAGCGGATGGTGATTCTTGGTGGATGACTCGGCGGATCTGCCAACCATGCTGAAAAGTGGACTTCAACCTCCGCACTGCATGCCATGTGTGACTTAATTAACTTTTCAACCACAGTCTGGGTGGACTTTGCCCAGTGTGCCACAAGAGCTATGCGACGTACCTCTCTGTAGCCCTCTCTGTTAATGAGTTGCTTTCAACTTTCATATTACCATTGCCGGACGGAAACCTTACAACAAACTGTTTAGATTCTGTATGAGTGAAACGACTATCTAGTGGACATATCATGAACTGTTCTGTTTCACTGTCCTGAGAGTGTGTCGTATCTGACCTGCCTGGAGAAGCCAGCTTGAGGAGACCTGCCTACGGATACCTGCCTGCAGATGTCTTTCTCCGGAAATCTTCCCAGCCTTAGAGATCATGCCATCTTGCACTATTTATATGTTAGCGCCTCAATTTCAGTAACTCTTGAACTTTCTCCATACCGATGACCAATAGATACTCAAGTAGCTATAATATTGAACATTTAATTATTTCTGTATATGGCACTGATGACTAATAGGTACTTTACCGGTCTTATGACCGCATCCTTATAATTTCTGTTTTACTGTGAATATTATCCTTGTTTTCTGTGGGTGCTTTCAACTAGCCGCACCGCAAGGTCTAGTGACATATGATACTCTATAATGATCAGATTCACTATCATCGTGTCCGTTGGACTGTGTATTGGTTAGTTGTGTATATGGCAAGTATCCATCTAGTTAATATGTTTTGTTTATTTGTAAAAACTCTAGCCGCAGTACACTAGGAAATACTATACAGCAACATATATCCGCATGACTATATCCCCACCAACATCAATTTTACACTGATGTCGCTGATCATGCTCTAATCGGTCGAGCCAGACATGTTACCGACTAAATCTGGCTATTTAGCTCGATAGGATAGGTTTAACGTGGTTAGGGACAATTTCTCCATTAGAGACGCATAGTGTAGGCCTATTTTCCGGTTATTGTGGTAATGCAGCCCCATACACCTATAGGGTCTCGTATTTATGTTGAGATATTGTCTCTTTCCACGATCCACCAGCCACAAGGCTCATTAATTGTCTGGATTTCCCATCGACACGTTGACAGGATCCGAACCTGGGAAACTATTGGAGGTTTCCGAGCAGTGATAGTTAAAGTGTTGATCTACATACATCTCCCCCGTATCTTCGGATACTTGTTAGGTAGATACCCCCACCAATGTAGGAAGCACTGCGAAATAATAATTATTAATTTTAAAATGTTGTAATACGGGCCTGCAGTGCATCTCTGGGCATCATGGAATGTAACCCTAATGACAGGTCAAATGTTAACTCCATAGCACGCGGTGACAGGTGTGATGCGGATCTCCATCCAATTCATTGTAGTGTCTGGGTGAGGTCTTAGAACCCATCACGCCCTCACAGGAAGGACGCTAGCGGTGGATATCCGTCTCTCCATCCCCACCATAAATGACATGGTGCTTTCTAACATTGTTTATGTGAACTGTGCACCATGTTGTGGTAATGTTATATGTGGTTGTGGGGCGTGGAAGGCATTTTCCTGTGACGGAGGCCTGTGCGAGGCACTTACCTCTCATAGCAACAATATTCTCTTTGTGTGTGTGTTAGGGGTATACTAGTTTATATTAAACTATCTAGTGACTTCGTTGCTGAGCTCTCTTGCAGGATACCTCTGTGGATTCAAGGATCTGTGTGGTACCTCCGGCGGAACCACGTGGAAAGAACATCAGATAGCTCTATGTTGTGTATTATTGTGCTCATTTACTTGGAGGCAATGGTCGCATGGCCCCACTGGAACATCAGTGTTCCACCGGCTCTAGAAGTCGGTCTTTGTACCTTCCAGAAAGACGCAATACGCGATCCGCAATCCCGAGATCCGCAGCTAACCAGCCCTTCCACACATCGTGTACTTGCAGTGCAATGGAATGAGATGACATGGCTAGTCACTGATTTAGTCGACACTGCATTATTTTAGCGGCCGTTCTTGAGGAGCTCTGCCAAACTTTAATTGTTAAGTCCAAACACATATGGGTTTATGCCTCAACCGGCTTATGCCTACTTAACTTTAGGGGAGGCTGCCCATTGGACTACTCCCTCAGGCTGGCAGTGCATACATGTTGCCGGTCGATGAGCCTAGAGCCGATGATCGATTTCTAGCCATGTGTCAGCACAACCACGAATAACAAGACATGGACAGATAACACACAAAATCATTGAGCAGGGAACGTATCTAGTTACGGCGAAGGCTAAAGAAGCGGGTAGTGGACATTGAGGACCTTCCTAGAAGGCATGGAGAGCTGATTGGTTTCTCCCAGTCACCATGGAGTTAGTCCGCGAACTACATTTTCCGCCTACGCAAAGTGTATGAGATTCGCTCCCTGGAGCTAACATTTAGCTGCGTTAGGGTTATGTAACTGCCCTGAGGTTCACTGCTAGGACCAGTGGTCGAGTCACACAGTTTGAGCATCCGGAGCGCTGGGCAGCAGCAGGAGAGTGGGCAGGGGTGGCAAAATTAATTCTACTGGGCAGGTGCCTGAGCAGGCGGAGCGAAGATCCAGCACGCTCCGGTCCCACTACACAATTGGCTAGGACGTACCGACTATAATTAACATTTGCTCAGTGAATCCTACTTTGGCTTAAAGACTAGCTATTGGTGCCAATGAAGGTACTGGGGAAGTGTGTGTGAAGCATCGCCATTTTGATTCTCACCATCGAGAAACCCCTGCGATTTCCTGGGTCGTGGCTAACCAAACCGGCGGAGGGGACTACCAGACAATTAGATGGCCAGAGGCCAGAGAGTCATAGAAAGAGACAGCTGCTCTACGAATTTAGAAGGGTGTAAGGTTGGTGGCCAATTATGTAATGCTGGTCTGCGTGTGTAACGGAGCAGCAGTACCGAGAAAGAGGCTTTACAATAAACAGCACTTCTTCCTTCAAGCAGTCGTCCCTATCTACTCTATCATAACAAAATATCTGAGGTTAATACTAGTTAGGATTAGTCGCCATATCTCGAGCCGTTTTGGCGGGGCATGAGAGATGACGCTAGTGAAAAAGCGTCGCCGTATTTTAAGAAAGTAAGTATTTGTAATTAGTGAAGCTGTTTAGTAGATGTTTAAGCATCTGCACGTTTAAAGAATATATATATATATATATATATATATATATATATATATATATATATATATATATATATATATATATATATATATATATATATATATATATATATCTGTATATATATATTTATATATATATATATATATACACCTGTGCAAAAGTTAAGCACCACCCTATTTTTACGCACATGCGAGGGTATATTCATGTGCTATGAAGAAAGCAATAGCATAAACATTTATGTACCCATCCATCTTAGTGCAAGAGGTAATAATGCAACTAGAGGAATGCTGATTATGATGGTGGGGAAACACTGTATGTTTTTGTTTGAACTTGAAAACGATGCCTGAATATGGTTACGTTGACACAACTGACAACTATTGCCCTACAGTTGACACACGTGGCTAGAGTGTCATTAATGGTGTCTGAAAACGAAGTTTAACATCTGTGCACAAGTTTGAGACTGTCATTATTAATACCGGGTATATCCACCTTGTGCCTGGATGACGGCCTGGACACGACGTCTCATGCTGGTCACCAACCGACTGATACGCCATTGTGGTATTCGTTGCCATTCAAGATGGAGTGCGTCTGTTAATTCCTGTAGGTTCTGCACAGGAGGATCCCTCCTTCTCACCATGTTTCCCAGAATGTCCCAGATATGCTCAATAGGGTTCATGTCAGGGCTCCTTGCTGGCCATGGTAGGGTTTCGATGGCATTCTGGCGGAGGTATTCATGCACAGCTCTAGCACGATGTGGTCGGGCGTTGTCATCCATGAATATAGGGTGGGTTCCAGGTGCATGATTTACAAAATGAGGGACCACAACTCTATCCAGTATGGAATCTTGATATCTTTGTCCATTTAGTGTTCCAGGTACAGTCAACAGATCCAGCTTACAATCAAATGAGATGCACCCCCATATCATAACGGAACCTCCACCAAATGGAACTTCTTCCATGATGTTACGTTGGTCGTACGCCGTGCGTCTGGACCTCCATACACGAGTTCGACCATCTGTGGCATGAAGCAGGAACCGACTTTCATCGGACCAGTGTACCCGTCTCCAGGATCTCATGTTCCAGTGTCTTCTTTCGTTGCACCACCTCAGACGCTCCTCTTTGTGGTGTGCAGTGAGGAGAGGACGTCTGACAGGTCTCCTAGCTTTCATGCCAGAAGCATACAGTCTCCTTTTGATGGTAGACATTGACACTCTATTGCGCGTTTCCCATTGCTGGCTGAGCACTCTGCTGTTGGTGAATGGAGATCTCCTAACAAGGCGTACTAGGGCTCGATCATCACGGGCAGTAGTCTTCTTCGGTCTTCCAGATCTAGGCCTGTCCTTCACCTCGTTAGTTTGCCCATGTTTTGCAATCAAACGACTGATTACAGTATGGTTAATGTTCAGCTGTCTGCCAATCTCTCTGCATGACATACCAGTGGTATGCATGCCTATGATTTGCCATTTCACACGATCACTTAACCTTCGTCTTGCCATAGCGGTTCACAATCAAGAGCTAATTCTCTCTGTACAAATAAACCACGGTCATGAACACAAAATTCCTAATCTTGTCACCTAAATCTGTATGTAATGTTCTACACCTCAAACTGGACTTTTACATAACTGAACACGTGTGCTGTTTCCCGCCACGCACGGACATCAAGCGGCGTGAAGTCATGCATGCATGTGCATTTCGTACTTGGAATTATGTCAGCTAACGCGGGGACAAAAAGTATGGCAGCCTAGTTGTACCATCATGTTTCTACGTTCTATTGTTTTTGCTGGTGCTTAACTTTTGCACAGGTGTATATATATAACTATTTAACCTAACTAAAAGTAATGATGAAAAAGTAATAACATCTAAAAACAGCGCTCGCCCGTATTGCAGTTTTATACAATAGAATAAGGTCAGACTGACCTACGGTGCTTACTTGTAATCAGCGCTACAGAGAAAATTAAACTATATTACACTAAAATGGGCACCTATTAGTCATCAGCGCAATGTTCGTTCTTACAGCATACACAGTCTAGTTGGTGCATGTTGGCGAAGTTGGCGGTTGGCGCCTGTTAGTGATCAGCACATGTTGGAGGCTGTTAATGAGGTTCTCTGGAATCGATACAGTGATCGAGGTTATGGGCACTTCATAGTCATTAACACCAAATTAATAATACAAGTAGCAATAGTTTAATTTACAGCTAGGTAAAAGCACACGAAACTTGGTGCTTGATGAAGATGCCTCGATTTGTGGAAGAGGCTTGGTGATAGATTTACAGCACAAGATGATTCGCATCACTTAGCTCATTGGCAATGGATGCTGAAGGCAATGTTCACAGACAGAAACGAAAGTTCAGAATATAACGATACACTAGATACGTGCTACATCTAATCTCCACTGTTGGTGTGGTAATGCAGGTTCGACGAGGCCAATCGTTTCACATACTGGTTTCAGGTGTTACAGGCCGAAAACGTCGACTCGGCTCACAGAAGATTCCTGAAGTTGGTAGATGGGAAACCTTCTTTTAATTTAATTTGCTTGCCCCTGTTGGCGTGGTGCTTTAAAAATTGAGCCAGGTGCACAGCTGTACGCAGTAAGCATGGATAAAGTTCCCCGGGTCCGACTGAGGAATATATCTTTTTTTGGTTGCGTATAGTTCGGGTCCCTGTTAAACAAGTCCGATTCACGACTGAGGAATATTGCCAGAGCAAGTCCCTTTATAGTGTATAGTGACCAATCAACAGTCACCAGAGCAGCGCTCAACTAATCATCGCACACTTCATAGGGGAATAGCATATAACAATCATGTGTCTATGACGTCATGCTACCAGCACAGATTTTGATCTACACCAACTTTGGAGAATTATTCAGACCAATTTCCTTTTACTGATGTCTCAGTCAATACTGAATCGATTTCAAATCTGTAAAGAGATTCGTGTTTCCCAACGAATCCTTGTGAATATTCACTCCAAAATGGCTGGAAGGGTGTGTGTGAACATCGTAGTTTTGATTCTCACCGTTGACAAACCCCTGCGATTTACCGGGTCGGCACTAACCAAACCGGCAGAGGGGACTACCAGACAATTAGTTGGCCAGAGGCCGGAGTGTCCTAGAAAGAGGCAGCTGGTCTAGGAATTTAGAAGGTCATAAAGTTGGTGGCCAATTATAGAAATGCCAGTCTGCTTATGTAATGGAGCAGCAGTACTGGAGCAGAGGCTTTACAATAAACAGCACTCCATTATTCGAGCAGTCGTCCCTACCTACTCTATACTAACAAAATATCTGAGCTTAATACGAGTTAAGATTAGTCGCTGTATCTCGAGCCGTATTGGCGAGGCAGGAGAGATGACTCTAGTGAAAAAGCATTGCCATATTATAAGAAAGTAAGTGTGTGTAATTAATGAAGCGGTTTAGTATAAAGTTACTGTCTGCGTGTTTAAAGAATATATTTAACTAACTATTTAACCTAACGAAAAAGTAATGATGAAAAAGAGATAATATCTAAAAACGGCGCTCGCCGTGGTACAATGCTTCACAATATAATACGGTCAGACCGTCCTATGGCACCTATTTGTAATTTGCACTACAGAAATAATATAACTATACTACACAAAATAGTGCCTATTAGTCATCAGCGCAATGTTCATTCTTACAACACAAAACACTCCTGGTTGGCTCCTGTTAGTCATCAGGGCATTCTGGCCATAGTTGGTAATGTGGTGTATGGCCATATCGGCATGTTGGTAAATTGCCGAATTGCCGAAGTGGCGAATTGCCGAATTGGTGAAGCTCGATGTTGCCAAATGTTGGCGAAGCTCTTGGAATAAGTGAGGTAATATAAATTGTTGGCACTTCCTAGTCACTGGCACCAACTAAACATAAGTCATTTTACAGTCAAATTTACGGCTGGATAAAAACACATGAAACTTGATGCTCGATGAAGATGCCTCCATTTGCTGAGGAGGTTGGCTAATAGGCTTATGGCACAAGACGATCTGCATCGCTTATCTCGCAGCCAAGTGTGCTCATGACTCCTCCATAAGGTGTCACTGGCTAGCTAACCTCGGGGTTTGGGAATAGATGCCATGCATCTCCGGTATCCACGAAGACCGACCTCCATTGCTGGTGGAACGATCACGTTCCATTGGGCATGTGCCACCATTGCTGCGGAAATTGAACACCACTGTTTCATCCCGGCTCTTCGTATCACCAGTGTGTCTTGCCATCATTCCAAAGATGGGAAAGTGGCAATGACATAATTCACTATTAAGAAGAAAAAAAGAGTCAAACAATGGTACTTGATTGCTGCTTTATAAAACGGTGTACATAAAAACAAAAGTGGTGTGTTGTTCTGTATCTCGCCAGAGGTGCCTAACCGATCTATTCATATATAGAGGGTATCGTGGACGGTACCCCTGTGAGGGATATAAACTATATCTGCCTCAGGCTGGCGAACAATTCTTGGTTTGCGAGAGGGAAGTGCCTTGTGTGGGCCTCCATCACAGGAAAATGCCTACAACGCCAAAGCGAAGGAGGAGAGTGGTAAAAAGGGCCACCCTCCTATAGAGATGCAAAGGGAAAATGGAAGAGTTAACCTCCAAAAATATTGCAGTTTTGGGAAAGGAAAGTGCCTCGCGCAGGCCTCCATCCAGGAAAAATACCTACAATGCCGAAGCGGAGGAGGAGAGCGGTAAAATAGGCCGCCCTCCTATTTGAAGAAATTCTAAAGATTATAATATGATTCAACCTAGTGTAGTTATTTGCTGTTGGATGCATGCGCTTTTTTACGGGATGATGGGGTGGCTGATTTCTACGGAATTCAGCACCGTCTTCTTGTGTGAGTTAAAGATATTGTTTTAGTTGGTGCCACTTTATTTCTGCAGGCCTTCTTAAGGGGCCTAGACTAACACTTAGATATTAGGTCCAGAACCGTATTTTAGGCTGCAAATGGCTTAGCACCTGCTTACTTTAACGAATACGCCTTCCTGGCTAAGATGCTCGGTACCATAGACTCCTCTTAATGTTATCTCATAAATATATATGAGCGAAACCAGAACGAGGCTAGCAGGGATAAAATGTAAATAAAATTTCAGCCAACTACAGCGATCGCGATCTTTCATTCGTTCCAGACTTTACATTTTCCTTCGTAGAAACCTTTATAAGTCAGCAATCAAAGAATTCTGGGCAGAAGCGCATATCTAAGGCGTTGTGTATTATAAGGAGGAATATGTTCACACAATAACTGGTAAGTGTGTAAGCGATTTATGGATTCCCATACCAATATTAGATATAGGCCCAACTTTACTAGGCATCAGCTTACTCTATTCATTCTATAATAGGAAACGTGTGCTATTTTAATACACTTGTCTAAATTAATGTTTGTCTGGACTCTTTATTCCCAGTCAGACTTGCACAGAATCGCATGCCACCAGAGTGTCTGCACGTGCGTGTGTGTCTGTGGGGTGGGGTGGGTGGGGTGGTGGAGAGGTGCATCTAACTGCACACTGCGCTTATATTTTAGGCGTCCCGCTTCACCCAAAACGTATCATTTAAAAACTTGATATCCAAATATTTTGAAACCAACCATAGATAAGCTGTTAAATATCTTGAGACTAATTTGATTGGCTGTTCTTGCTGTCTCAGGCAGCAATGGCATGTAGATAACTTATTTTCAAAATATTTAACAAATTATTTCTTACACTGCAGATAATTTTAAAGCTATAAATAATACAAGAAATAGGTTCTCAGAGTATCATATCTGGTTTTCAAAACTAAGTTGGATCATTCTTACTATCCCCAAGTAATTACCTTTCCACCTTAAAATCTTCCTGGATTGGTCCTCTAAATATGTTTCCAACTCCTCACGATTGATTGCCAATTGCAAACTACTTTCTACTAAATTGTGTTCTTCAATTATAAGGTGCAATAATCAAAGATATAAAATAATAATTTTCTGTTACTGTATCACAATATATACATACCTGTATCATTTTCATTACAGTTAATCCCACAGATGGAGGTTGCACGGTGTCTGCCATTCAATCCCTGGGGATACAATAAAAATGCAAGCGTGGATACACGCTATAAGACGTGATCCTGGGCCAACATTTCAGGTAAGTCACATACCTACTTTGATGTATTTTTATTTAACCCTTTAACACTTGAAATTCGAGCATTAAAATTGTAAGGCAACTCGGAAGGTAAGTTGTTGATTATTTTGAAACTAATTTCGCGGGAACCTGTTGCTGCCTTTATGATAGCAAAAGCTTACAGTTAAATAAGTTTCAAAATATTCAACATAATATTGAACCATTAAAGCACTTTTATGTCACATCTCTAAGGATTGACTTTCCTCCTCTGTCATAATTATATTTATAGACTTGATAGTAAGCACCAAACTACTTTTTCGTGCGTGCGTGTGAGGGATGGTGGTGGGTGGGTGGGGTGGGATGTTGGGGGGGGCCGGAAGGGAAGGGGGGGGGGCGGGGGCGGGGGTGGCTGTATTAAAAATATTTTCTGGAACCAGAGCAGAGTGATAAGGCCTACTTTGTCATGTTTACTCACTTAGTTACACACGCACGCACGCACGCACGCACGCACGCACGCACGCACGCACGCACGCACGCACGCACGCACGCACGCACGCACGCACGCACGCACGCACGCACGCACGCACGCACACACACACACACACACACACACACACTCACACACACACACACGCACACACATGATGTTTAGCAGATTAACATCGGGCCAATTGTTGTTATTCTTTCCAGATCAAAAGGGGGAGCTCGTTTGTCTGCTCTGTTCACTTCATTAAATCAGACTACGAGTGGACACCCGTAAGAAAGACATTGTTGTCAACTGCTGTTCCCACTGTCTTTAATAACTGTGAAGGGTGGGAGAAACTTAAAGATGGGCGGTACAGATTTATAAGGAAACAACCAATAGATAGGTCTGCACAATCAGTAACAGAACCTGACCTTGAAGACAATGCCACAGATCTCCTCACAGATCCTTGTTGTGCTGAATCTACAGACTGTATTTACGATGAGGCAGTAACCTGCAGGTTGGAATCCCGTATTCAACAACTTGAACTAGCTCTTGCAGACAAAGACAAGGAACTAGATGAAAAAAAGTTAATAATGAGCCGACTTACGTGTGAATTGCATATGGAGAAGTGGGGCGTTCACCGTTTTACAACAGAAGATGACAAAATTAAATTTTATACTGGTTTTATTTCGTATGATTTATTTCGTGTGTTTTATGAATCCGTAAAGCCAACTGCTGAAAATATGACAAGTGCATATTATCTTAAAGTAGGGGATAAACGGTCATTAGCAGGTCGACCAAGAACAATGATGCTTATTGATGAACTGTTTATGTCACTAATTAGAATACGGTTAAACAGTCCAGAAAAGACCTTGCAGACAGATTCCATATTTCGGAAGCAACAGTTTCGAGAAAGGTGTTGACATGGGTGACACTCTTGTACCAGATCCTTGGTTCATTGCCAATATGGCTTCCAAAGGACCAAATTCAAAAGTCCATGCCACCATGTTTTAGCAGCTCGTTTCACACAATGAGAGTTATTATTGACTTTACAGAAATTCCAACTCAGTATGCAAGTTCTCTTGTACTTAATTCCCAATTGTATTCGAATTACAAATCAAGGCCCCCAGTTAAAGTGTCTGCTGGGTCAACACCCAGCTCCAAATGGAGCATTTACATTTATTAGCCCATTGTTTTGTGGCTCCATGTCCGATGTCGCCATTACCAAGTTATCAGGCATTCTAGATTTATTAGAACCTGGTGACATGGTAATGGCAGACAAAGGTTTCAAAATTTCAAAGTTGTTAGAAGGTAAAAACATTGATCTCAATTTGCCACCATTTCTTTCTAACATGAGACAGTTTACTCCTGAAGAGGTTCAGCAAACTGAAGAAATTGCTAGTAGTCGCATTCATATAGAGCGGGCTATCAGAAGAGTAAAGGAGTATTCAATCTTTGATAAAGTTCGACTGTCAATGATAGGCTCCATCAAGCAAATATGGGTTGTAGCATGCATTCTGAGCAACTTTCAGCTGCCCTTAATTCGCATACGATAGTAATTAGTCTGTTATTATTGCCTTCCCATGAGCAGTAAGTACGCTAATAGACAGATCAATTTGTATCAATGCGCCACCCGTGTATAGCCAACCTCCGCTCACGCTTCGTGTATGTTATAATAGATTTATATACTTTGAACAGTGAATTCTCAGAAACTCATTTCAAGGTAACTATACAGGTAAACAGTTGAATATATAGAAATTAATTTGAGTAGGTACTGTTGCTGCCTATAAAATAGTAAATGCCATAGAATTCGTACACTTGACGGACTCATGTTCATGACGGAGCTAGATACGTCATTCATTATACATTTTGATTATGACGCCGGCATACATGTGATGGAATTGGCGATGACATAACTTGAGTGGCAGATCCGATCCATCCACTGTTTCTGTCAGGCGGAGAAGCTATGCATTTTGGTGCATACAATGGCTTAGCAAATTACCACGAGAGTGTTTTCTAAGCTCATAGCTCAAGCTCATTTGAAGCGAAAAATTACAATGAATTGGCATACTGTAACACTAGAATTAATAGCTTAGCAAACCTTCACTTGTGCATGTTTGTCAAGCTGATACGTGTAGCTCTCGTTTGCTTTAGAATAGCTTTGCTGGAATTCAGAATTGTATAAATTTGGTGAACACATTAACAATTTTCCATGATCATAATACATATATATACACTTACAGATACTTACACTTTCTGGTAAAAAGAATATGTAATTTTAACAGGCAAGAGAGTGTCTCCTTTGCAAATGTCGTCCATGTGTGGAATTGGAAATATAAATTGTCAACCAGAAATGAAAAGTTTTTGCCAAGCTCGTTGCCCACATTTCCTATCCGTATCTTCTAATATGTATGCCAATCAGTTGCTGACAATGCCAATATTTTACATTTATAATGACATAAAATCATAATATGAAAATGTTGCTATTGTCACAACTGACTGGCTTACATATTGGAAGGCAAGGATAGGAAATATACTGCAAACACTGTCATGTTAAAGTGAAACTGGCATAGCGTTTTCACTTGTTTTATTTACCGGAGATATTGTTTGAACATAGCCATACTTTAGTCATTTGTTAATATTAAATGTTAAATAGATATGGAAATGGAAGCTACAAGTTTGGAGTACAAAGTTGTGTTATATTTATTGAATACTTAGCAAAAAAGTATCAGATGCGTAGATTTACAGATATGCATGTGGACAGATGGTGAGAGACATGATAATATGTCATGGTAAGTCCTGTACTGCTAAATTGTAGGTTCAATTTCCATAGCTCATGAGCATAATAATTTCACTAGATGCTTCACCACCTCAGTGGATGGTAATATTAATCTTTTAACACTTTAGCCGGCCAAAACAGATTCTGCAGTGGTCTCTGAAAATGTTCATTTGCGGACGAAGAGAAGACTGTTTTTTTAAGATGTATCAGTTGGAATGACTGACTCGATAACAGCGCCAGTGATTCCAGTGATACATTTTCAAAAAATAATCTCTTGGTCTGCAAATGGACATTTTCAATGAGAAAATTGAAATTTTCTTGAACAAACTTGAGAGTTAAAGGGTTAAATATTAAATTTATAGTTTGCTCAAAAATACTTTCCACCAGGTATCATTATAAATAAAATATATCGGCCTTGTTCTTGATCATTTGCCATAGATCACTATCAAAATTTATTGTTTCAAGATGAAAATTGCCATCGTTAGCTGTCCACACAAAAAAGTCCCACCAGGGAAGGCCTGTAACTGCTAGCTGCATCTGAATCTGGTAGAAATATTCATGGTTAGGGTTCAGACGAAGATGACCAGTAGTCTTATCCTTCTTTATGTATGATACCTCTAATACTGATGAAACATCTGGACACTTAATTTCGGGTAAGCCAAATGGTCCGCGTGTGCGTGTGGGGTAATACACTTTTCGGTCAGGAGATGCAGCATGCCATGGCAAATACGGGCTAACCACAACACCAGAGGGGTAAAGAATTTCTCATGTCTGAAGTATGACAGTCTTCAGACGACGGATAGAGTGTGAGGAGGATGGGATGTGTGTTGTCCGAAATCGGTGTAATCTTTTGGGACATGGTTTAGATTGGACTTGGTACAGTGGATGGAATGGGTGCCACTTGTAGGGGGTTGGGTGGTGGTACCACAATCGAGACGAGGGGTGCGATCTGGAATGGGAGTGGTGCAGCTAATGGAGCGGGTGCTGCTTGGATGGGAAATGGTACCACGATCGAAACGAGGGATACAGTTTGAAATGGAAAGGGTGTAGCAGCTGGCAAGGGTGCTCCCTGGAGAAGGGATGGTACCAAGATTTTTTGGCTTGGTCTGGAGGTGCACCAAGTTGTATGGGTTTCCTGTTGCCTAGAACAGGTGAAGGTTTCATCAAACCTACTCACTTCCATGCTATTTATTATAGGTTCCACCCCACAGGAGGCACCCGTGCTGGGGATAGCTTCAACCTCCCCTTGTGGCACCTCTATAATGGGGGATAATTGCATGAAGTGGATGGGAATGGGAAGAGGAAAGGGGAACAACTTTTCCATCCTTCCCCTTGGACAATACAAACGAAAATTTCTTCAGATACGGTCTTCCAGACCTAGTAGACCCGAGCTGAGAAGGGAGAGGGCGAATACGTATTTTGTCATCGTACTCAGTGTTAGTCCTTTGTTCGCTACATTCCTGGCTTGTTAGGAGGGGAGTCGAACTGGTACCGCAGTGCGCCTGGCTAATGGTGGGAGTACTTGTCTCTGTAGAGAAGTCGGTCTGGGTACCAGTGTTGTGCGTGTCGCTCAGTCAGAGCTCAGATACTGAGTCACCGCCAACACAAGGCTTTAGCCGATCGAAGTGGATGACTGAGGTCAGGCCATCTGAGGCACAGATTTGGTAGGTTACGTCCGACTTCTTACCTACAACCACATAGGGGCCTTTCCACTGGTAAATCAGTTTTCTTGGCACATTTGCAGAATGTCGTGTGTTGTGAACACAGATCACTTTTCCTAACTCATATGGATTTTCATGTACACCATGGTCATGCCATGTTTTCTGGCATCTGTGCATGGTGGAAAGTGTTTCTCTTAGCAGCTTGTTCTATCCATTGGCACATGAGTTCTACTTATAAAGAAGGTGAGTTTATTTCGCTAGGAGTCCTAGGCATGGCTAGATCCAAGGTACGGCTAACTCATGGCCTAACATTAACCGAGCAGGGGTATAACCCATGCTGGAGTGAATTGAAGTACGGTATGCCATCAGCACATATGGGAGCCATAGATCCCAGTCATGGCAACCAAGGTCCGTTTCCTTAGTCAGCATTACTGCTAGAGTTCTATTGGATCTCTCTACCATCCTGTGTCCACGCAGATGGTATGGTGTCGTGCGGGTCTTGACTATATGAAATAATTTGCACAGCTAGAAGATCAACCAGCTCTCAAAGTTGCTACCTTGGATGGAATGTAGTTTGTGTGGCATACCAAAATGGCAGAAGATATTGCTTGTCAGAACCTCTGCTACGGTAGATGCCTCCTGGTCTGGCAAAGCAAAGGCTTCCACCCACTTCGTGAAATAACCCTGTAATACGAGGATGTACTTATTTCCGTTATCTATCATATTCAGCGGTACAAGTACATCAACAGCCACTCACTCCCACGGTGCACAGACAATTTTGATTTGACGCGGTGCAGAGCGGTGTTGGCCAACAGCACGGCGCTAGCAGGACACACTTTGCCACCCACCACTTCACGCTGTCACGTATACCTATCCAGTGGAATCTTGGCCTTATCAATTCTACTGTTCTTTCCACAGCTAGATGACTCGGAAACGCTCAGGGATTACTATACAGCCATTGATATAAAGAACACCATTGTACATATGGCATTCTTCGTATCTCTGATAGTAATACTTAGCTGCAGTAGATAAAGGAGTGACTGATTCCTTGGGTGGGAATATCCCCTCCTGGACCCATGCATAAATGTCTCATGTAGCCTGTTCTTTGGCGAGTTTAACCGCATCCCAGTCTGCGCACCGCAGCTCAGGGAATGTGGGAAATGGTTGTGTGCCTTGTCTTGTTACAGTGGCCACTTCTGGTTCATCCTCGAGTCCTACTCAAGGCATCAGCATTTCCATGCAACTTGCCGGGTCTATGAACAACATTGAAGTTATGGGCCTGCAGGGATTCCTGCCACCTCGCCACCTGGCCCTCAGGGTTCTTTAGATTCATGAGCCAGTGTAGTGGGGCATGATCTGTAAAGGGCTGTTCATACAGAAAATGCTTGTAATACGTGACAAAATATACTGCCGCCAACAACTCTCTTTTGGTGGTGGCGTACTGCTTTTCTGTTTTCTGTTTTGATCCATCCTCTGTGATTCGTGATAGAATGGCGCCTGTAGCATATGCAGATGCATCAGTATCCAGGATGAAATCAAGGCTAGGGTTTCGATGAGCTAATATGGGGGCAGACGTCAATGGTTCCTTTAACGCCCTACAGGAAACCTCACACTCTGTCGTCCATTCAAATGGTCTATCTTTTCTAGTGATTTTGAATAATGGTGCTGCTATCTCACTGAATTGATGAATATAATACTGACATAGGCCGAGGAAGTTCCTAGTGTTGGTCACCGTGGTAAGAGGCTTCCATTCTGCCACCACACAGGTTTTGGTAGGCTGGGTGCCCACTCCATTAGTGGAAATTACATGGCCCCAAAACTCAACACCTTTTCTAAAGAGATGACTTTTCTTAGGTTTGAGCTTCAGATTTGCGGTCTGGAAACGAATTAACACCTTATCCATGTTGGATAGGGGTTGTTCAAACAAGTGCCAAAGACAATTACGTCGTCTAAATAGCACACACAGACTTTACATTGCAGGGTGTTGAGCACCTGCTCAAAGAGATGCTCAAATGTGCCTGGGGTGTTGCACAAACCGTAAGGCATTTTTTGGACCTGAAACAGGCCGACCCTGCAAACAAATGCGGGTTTGTATCTCTAATTCTTGTTGTTTACAGTGTATTACGCCTTCACTGGCGCTGAGAAAATCAGAGCCCAGCAGGGCATCATTTTGGATAGGTGACCACAACTCATTGGATGAATTTCAGTTCCTCTATCTGTATTACGATGTTTATAATAGCTGCTACTGGAATATCACTGGCAGTGGCAGTCGTTAGAAGAGGATTGAACGGTTTAAGGAGGGTGGGTTGAGTGGGTGGGGGGAGCTGGTGTAGCGCAGATCGACCGGACGGGTACCGGCCGTCCCAGCTAAGCTGGGTATGGAACGGCCATTCGGATTCGCTCCAAGCATGCCCCCTGGGTAGGATAGTAGCGTATATAAGCCCTATTAGAGAGGTGTTCGTTAAAAATGGCCGTTAGACCAGGTGGTGTGCATGCGCGCGTGTCAGAGCTTCCTTGACAACATGTCTCGGAATTAGAAGTGAGTGCACGCTTATAGTGTACCGTGTAGGTACCCGTAAATGACTTTAACTGTATGGTTCTCGTTGTTGATGGTACTGATCAAGACCAGAATAAAACGAGGATTTCAGAACCGTTTAAATTATTAAAATCAGCCCAAAAACGGCTGAGTTATAGTCGAATATCCAGTTAAATTATTTTCAAAATATTTCTCTTGACGTCGTAATCTCGTGCATGTATACATAAATAAGGAAGTGCTGTGTACATAATAGCCACGTCACCACTTCTCTCTGCACGCTCATTGGCTGAGGCCCCTCGCTCTGATGTCACGGGTAGCATAAAAGGGGTGAAAAATCGAGAACCAGGCGCATCACCGGTGTGGAAACCAGCATGCGCAGGACGACTGGACCATCGGGATAGACATGTGTAACTGCTAACCTATGGTGATACCTACATCATCCGGTGCAAATCGGATCTCAGCTCATCCACGCTGGTAAGGCGTCCTCAGCTTCCATACACCCCCGGACGGCCATTCAGGGGGTGGGGGAGGGGGTGGGGCTGTAATAAACTAACTTAAAGTAATAATCTCCCTCATCCCGACCTTTATAAGGGAGTCTTTCTGCGGAGGGCCATGCAGGCCCAGATGTAATTCTACGGAATGTAGAGCTGATGGTGATTCTTGGTGGATGTCTCGCCGGATCTGCCAACCATGCTGAAAAGTGGACTTCAACTTCCGCACTGAATGTCGTGTGTGTAATAATTCACTTTTCGACCAGTCTGGGTGAACTTTGCCCGGTGCGCCGCAAAAGCTATGCGACGTACCCGGCACCGTGTGCCAGTTATTGTACATGCGTAAATTATATAAGCAGCCCTCCCAGTTAAACCGGGTCGGTTCATACCCAACGGAGCGAGCCATGCTACAGGACCCTAACCCCAACCCTTCAGGGAAACACCTCAAAGATAAAGCAAAATCTCAAATACACCTAGGTGTACGCGTCCAATAAAACTAAGTGCACAACAACAACAATTCCAAGTGATTTCAATGGTTATGTAACATTGCATACACACCTACGCCAGTTGCATATCCCTCTTCTATGCATTGGTCATATCTAAATCTAAGATATAGGTATCATATTGATGATTTGCAAGAAGGATACGCATATACTGGAATCTTGCAGATTCATTCGTCATAAGTCAGTCAGCCACACATTCAGTGGGTTAGTTAGCTGGTGTGTGCTGGGTGTGGGGTGGGGTGTGGGGTGGGGTGGGGTGGGGTGGGGTGTGTGAGCGTGGGGTGGGGTGGGGTGGGGTGTGTGAGTGTGGGGGGAGGGGTGGTGGAGTGGTGGTGGTTGTGGTGGTGGTGCTTCAGTCTGTTAGGCTGTCCATCAGCCCGTCACTCATGCAGTCATCTGATATGTCACTCATACAGTCCATCATTCCATCACTCATGCAGTCTGACAGTCCATCACTCATGCGGTCATCCGATCTGTCACTTATACAGTCGTCCAATCTGTCACTCATGCAGTCCATCAGTCTGCCACTGATACAGTCTGTCAGTTTGTCATTCAAACGGTCTGCCAGTCTGTCACTCATGCAGTTCGTCAGTTGGTCACTGATACATTCATCTGATCTGTCTCTCATGTACTCATCCGAGCTGTCACTCATGCAGGCCACCATCCATGCAGTGAGTCATCCGACCTGTCACTCATGTAGTCAACCTGTTCTGTCACTCATGCACTCATCTGATCTGTCACTGATGCAATCATCTGATCTGTCACTCATGCAGTCCGCCAGTCCACCACTCATATAGTCCAGCAGTCAATCATTCATACAGTCTGTCATTCAGTCACCCATGCAGCCAGAGTTGGCCCATTGGGTCAACGTCAACGCACAACTCGTCCTAAATACATCCAGTCCTAAGTACAACCCGCCATACATCTAGCTCATCCTAGGTCAACTCGTCTCAAATAATGTTCATTTATGAATATACATGGTTATATTATATTATAATTTTAAGACTTAATTTTCACAATTAATGTTCTATGATTCAATTTATGGATACAGCATTTATTTATAAAAGAAACTATATTTCAAAACAAATTTCAATCTATATGATTAAACACCATTTATCAAATAATATTGTTAACGCATCCCAATCACCAACCCGCCAGATGTAATCGTGTAATTTCAATCTTGGAAAGTCAACTCGTCCTAACATAATAGATCGACTCGCCTATTTGGAAATTGGGGCGAGTTGAGTTATTTTTTTCAGACGACTTGACTTTAATGTAATTGATATATAGACGATTCCGTAGCGATCTAATAGCAACATATAAGTTTATTAATGATAAATATAACATAGACAAAAATATCTTCTTTGAAATCTCCCCAGTTACACACACCAGAAGACACAAACTCAGCACAACTCATATCAATAACGATATCAGCAGAAACTTTTTTCGAATAGAACAGTATCATCTTGGAATTCATTGCCAGCCCTAGTTGCTGAGCCATCAACTCTTGACACATTCAAAACCAAATTGGACATACATTTAGAGGCATGAAATTCTTATTTGATTAAAACATATCTGTATTGAACATTCCAGAGTAGGTATATGGCCTACATAAACAACTATGTTGAAAAGCCGAAGCATAACCGAATCCATCTGAACGGGTCAATAACAACCCAAAGGCTTATGTCCTGTATTTTATGCTGATGACTTTCCGAGACGAGACGAGTTGGTAGTTGGGACGACTTGACTGGCATTCACTAACCACTGCGCCACATAAACCACAATCTGTTACAGATTTGCCTTTCATACCTTATCCTTCTGGCGCCAAATTTATATGTTTGACAGCTGATCAACTCGAACGAATACGAATACATTTTTTGATACATTTTATTAATAAAAGTGCGTATGATATGTATTTATCTTATGTATGAGAGAATGTAATTTATAATCCTAACCTGTTGCCTGCTGTCATTTCATAACAATACGTAATTGTAATGTATTTTCGTGATTTAAGACTTGAAGTTGAAGATGCAAATTAACTATTAGCGTGGATGACACACTTCAAAACAAACAAAAACGATGGTATCCTGTTTCGGTGATACCCGTACAGGATTGCACAAATTTCTGTTTTTAGACAATCCAGCTACCATATGGAGCAAAAAATGCTGAACATTCTTAGTCGTCAGAATGGGGGAAGTGTTTTAAACTTTTATTGTCATTTTCTTGTTTTTTCTTGGGTGATGGTGGTGGACATTTCCCTCAGACTTGGAGCTAGTCGTGAGGGCTTGACTAAAGCATCAAGTGGAAATATGCAAAAGATATTGAATAATATACTATGCGTATACTCCTTGATTTTGATAATGTGCTAAGAACGCACTGCGCTGTTGATTTTTGAACCACCCTGTCCAGTCTGGATTTTGACATTAGTCACGTGGTATAAATAAAACAGATGATGGGGAAGAATTTCCAATATTTGAAAAAGAAATTTACGTTTTTTATTTAAAATACAATGCTTTAAAGGCATATGATAAAAAGTAATAAGAAAATCGGCAATTTTTTACATGCTAAAGTTGATTTAGTGCTGACTCAACATTTTAATGTGAGTTTTGAGGGGAAACGTGTTAAGCGTTACCGATAATTACCATACTGGTTGATTACAAAATTATTATGTCACGAGAACTTGTGTTGTTACACAGCGCATGCGTAACGAAAGCTCACCGAAACTAGAGCCTCACCGAAACTGTATACTCTACGATAAGTAGAGCCTCGAACTTATACCCTCCAGAGTGCAAGAAAGATTTACCAATGGTCGTGAATCCGATATATGCCTACTATGCCAGAAAATATAGATCACTTCCTGATTTGCTGCAAAAATGTTTATCCTAGTGCAATATGCTACAGGAAACATATAGAAAGCCTTCTCGAAAGCAAAATCAATGCTGACTTGCTTGATCCTAGCAAAGAAGAGCTACATCTAGAGTTCAGAAATCTGTCCGATCCTTCTCTATTTCAAGTCATCGAATCTGCATCACAATGGCTGTGCTATAGGGTACACCACTTTAGAGCTAGAGACCTGAACTATCTTTTCAAAGCAAACAAGAAGAAAGGAAAAGGTGTACTGGTCTCAATCTGTCTACAAAGTTGTGTTACACAAACACTGGTACACTGTACATACACCCTTCTTAGTAAATGTACATAAACTCTTATTATCATTTTATTTGATATCAATCTTCTATTCTCCTGACTAATGTTGCAATGAACAGTGCATAACCTGTGAATAATACTAATTGGTGACGGTGTGGCTAACCAGTTTAGCATTACCTGGATAAACAGGGGGAGGGATCACAACATAGTAACAGTATCCCTAAACCTAGACAGATTATCCATCTCTACCAGCAAGCAATATAGAGATGGACGCCTCTGCGTGTTAATTTCAGGGGAAACTTCAGGCGAAACCTATTGCATAGTCAGTAATTTTCAATCCACACCCGTCTCATTGGATAATGGGTTTTCGAGAGTGTAAGCACATTTTTGCCGATTTAATATAAGAGTAGGAATTTTATCAACAAATTTTGTCAATTTTGTAACTGGCAAACATTCACTGAAATAAAACATGCATAAAAATAAACCCTAAAATAAACTTACTGCTGATAAATATCCACTAACTGGTCTACAGATGCAATCTCAGATTTGCGTCATGTGTTTTCGAGGGTGATCTGATCGCGTAATTTCAAATCTAGTGAGTCAGTGAATTGATGTCAATTTTATGATTTGTGCAAAGGAGTCTGTCACCGCCAATAATGCCATAAACGGGTCTGATACAAACACAGAACTTAATTTACAGTTGTAAATCCAGATCAGGTTATATTCCGCTTTTCGTGATAACCTGGTAGCAGCAAATTTCAGCCAAAACAATAAAAAAAGTTAAAATCTTAGTTTTTCTTTTGGAAATTGGTAAATGTGGTATTGAAAATGAACATCAGTGTTTTGCCTACCGAAAAATAGGAAAAAATTATTGAAATTTATATCGTATGTGGTAACTAGGGCCTGTTTGAATTACCATTCATTGAAAAATCAATCTAGATCTGAAAACTACATAAGCACCCCATGCCAGTTCTACGCTTCGGGAGAAATAAATTATTGCTATGGCAACAGGTATGCTAGTAACTGGCAGATGTCATTGGACTAAAAAACTGGATTGATTTTGTATAATTTCCTTACAAGTTATCAGTAGAGTTTCACGGTATTGGAAAAACGAATACCCGTTACGGTATCAATTTCCATACCGGTATACCTTTAATACCAGTATTATTATGATGGAAAAAATAGAGTGAGGCTCAAGTATCACGATTCCATAGTCAACTTATGTCCCATACATATGAAGTAGGCCTATATCAGCGCTCCTGAAACAGTCGGCGCAAATTTCCACAATAAAACCTATAAGTTATACGAATCCCGATATTAAATGCTAAATATTAACTGTCTTCAGTGAACTCATATCCCAAAATGGCTGAAATTCAACCAAATCGTCCGTACAAATGATTTGAATTTGCCATGAAATTACAACTACTCCGTGTCGAGATCACGAGATACCGGTAACCATTGACAATCTCGTCCCAAATAAACTCGCCCAGTGAAACTGCGAACAATCAAGACTTGATATTTAACTGACAAATGTCATTGCTAGGAGTCAAAGACGTTGGATATGCTGAATGTTAATCTATGTTTTACTCATTTTCTTGGCTACATCTGTACTTGTATTGATGTATATGCCAGAATAATAAACTGTCCATGAAAACGTGTGCCTTATACGACGAAATTGCAATGGGATGAAACTTCCAGGAATCGTGCAAATCTCTGCGCAGTGGTACAACCAAGCCATTATAACACATACTAAATGGACTATAATATGCTGAGAATACATATGCCTGCGCTCGCTGAGCCTCGTTCTCGTTTCAGTAGCTTGTATCGATCGATATCTAACGCTACCCGCCAACATAAGAAGTGAATATAGATCGCGGGGACTGAGAAGTTTTTCTCATATTGTCGGTTCCACTTTACTTGGGCCATTGGCCGGTCACTACAAAGCTGTAAAATTCTGGGAAATTGCTAACTAACCAGGCCGTGGTAATTGATATAAAATATCACGCAAAATATTCATTTGATATTATGTTTTTCTAGAAATGGTCTAGTAACAGTAGCCGGTCCGTCGGCTACGGGTGCCGTTCGCAAAGACGGCTCCAGTTTCTCTTCCGGTGATAACTCTTCAGGGTCTGAGGATGAGGAGAGGTTGTTGTGGCCTGAGATACCGCGGGTGGAGTGTATGGAGGTCGATTCCGTCCTGGACAAACTGTCCTCCATTTGTCTGGCTTGGCGCAAGCCATGGCAGCCGCTCCGACTGTAGTTGAGACAGCACCGGTACTGGGCACCCGTCCAGTGCTGGTTGGTTTGCCACCAACTGACATGGTGACGGGTGTTGCTGGCCACGCGTGGTACTCGCCTATATCGCCTGGTCCAGCGGCCACGCATAGAATACCATTGGCGCCCGTTTATGCGAGTTTTCGATTGGGAAACCACATTCAGGCAAGGAGGTTTCTTCAGATGCTGGGCATGATGGTCTCAATGGAGCAGGTAACCCTGTACTCTGCTCTGATGCGAAGACGTATCCAGTTGTATCTGATGTCTCTGTGGAAACAGAGAACAGAACACCTATCAAAGCTGGTACCAGTTTTGGAGCCAATAAAGTCGCATCTTGTATGGTGGAATGAGCGTCAGAATCTCCTAGTACGAGTTTCGCTTCACCTACCACACCCCAGCTGTCCGTGTACATGGATGCATCGCTGGAGGGGTGGGGGCCCTGCCTGGGAGAACACCAGGTTTCGGGCACATGGACTCTCCAAGAGAGTCAGCTGCATATCAATCTGTTAGAAATGATGGCAGTAGAATTGGCACTGGAGAAATTCCTTCCAGAAGTCAGGGGCAAGGTGATATTGATATGGTCGGACAATTCGATAGTATTATCATATATTAATCGCCAAGGAGGACCAAGTCACCCACACTGTATGACGGCGTGGCACTTGATTCAATGGTGCAGGATATACTCAGTTGTTTTGAAAGCAGCATTCTGGCAGATGCTTTGTCTCGCAGACAGAAAATTCTGCCAACAGAATGGTCTCTCACCCCTCCAGTTCTGCGAACGATCTTCGAGCATTGGGCAAACCGAACGTGGACTTGTTCGCCACAAAGGAAAATGCTCAAATCATGACGTATGTCTCCCCGATTCCAGATCCAAATGGCGTCGATACAGACGCTCTGGCGATAAGCTGGAGAGGGATGCACGCATAGGCGTACCCACCCACCATCCTTCTACCGACGGTCTTGCTGAAGATCAGGGGGAGCCGTGCCTGGTCCTGCTAATAGCGCCATATTGGCCCACCAGGGTGTGGTTCACGGATCTCCTGGATCTGCTTGTGCACAATCCAGTGCAGCTGCCAGAGATTCCGAACATTATCTCCCAGGCCAAGGGCCGCTTCCTACACGAGCGGCCTGAGATGTTCATGTTGACTGCCGCGAGAAGGAGGTCAACCTTCAAGTCATATAACCACAAGGTTAACAAATTTGCAGAATGGTGTGAAGGAAAGGATATTGATCACTTTCAATCCACTATTCAGCAAATAGCAGACTTTCTCTGTGAGCTATTCTTTACAGGATTAGCTCCTGTCACGATTGCTGGTTACAAGTCAGCTTTGGCATCAGTTATCCCTTGTCTAGCCAACAGTGATAGTCCAGAGGTGGCCCTGTTGAACGTGATGGTGAAGGGAATGAGCAATCTCTGACCGAGCCAACCGGGAGTCATTCCAGCTTGGAGTCTATCTTTGGTGCTTAATGTGCTAGCAAAGCACCCTTTCGAACCCTTGTGTTTGGTTAGTCTAAAGCATCTGACTCTAAAGGCGGTCTTGCTATTGGCAGCTTCCTCAGCAAGAAGGCGCAGTGAGATCCATGCGCTTTCAGCAGAGAGGGACAGATTTATTGTCTCAGGAGAGGGTCTGTGACTGCTGCCAAGAGCAGAATTTATGTCAAAGAATCAATCTGAAATATCCCGGCAAACTGGTCATAATACCATAGCTAATTAGATTGATCGGTCGATGACGTGTCATCGCAAATCTCCACGTTCACCGCTTTGAACTTTTGACACCCCCCACAATCCACCCCCGGGGGCGGAACCAAATGTAAATGTCATTTTGCACTCCGCGATCATATGGGTAACTCACATACCAAATTTGGTTGAATTCTATCCAACATTGTCAGAGGAGGTGCATTACAATCAATTTCATGACCTTTTAACCCCCATCCCCCACCCCTGGGGCGGGGCCAAATTTAAATATGCTCATCCACTCCACATTGATATGGGTAGCTCACATACCAAATTTGGTTGAATTCAGTCCAACAGTTTCAGAGGAGATGCATTACAATCAATTTCTGCAGATTAGAATTTGACCTTTTGACCTCTCCCGCCCCCTGGGGGCAGAGCCAAATCTAAATGTCCTCTTGCACTCTGCAATCATAGGAGTAACTCGGATATCAAATTTGGTTGAGTTCTGTCTAACGATTTCAGAGGAGTTGCATTACAATCAATTTCATGACCTTTTGACCTGGGGGCGTGGGCCAAATATAAATTTGCTCATATACTCCACATTGGTATGGTTAACTGACGTACTAAATTTGGTTAAATTCCGTCAAACAGTGTCAGAGGAGTGACATCATAATCAACTTTTTTGCCTTTTAACCCCCACCCCTCACCCACCCCTGGGGGCGGGGCCAAATGTAAATGTGCTGATGTACTCCACATTGATATGGGTAATCCCAAGACCAAATTTGGTTGAATTCTGTCTAACGGTTTCGGAGGAGAGGCATTACAATCAATTTCTGCAGGTTAAAATTTGACCTTTTAACAGCACACCACGAAGTGCCAAATAACTGAACAGTAATACGGCAACCAGCGGTCACCAGGACGCCTACGTCTACACCCAACCGCGCAACAACAATACCCAGGGCTCTGCAAACAAAATCAAGCAGGTCTGTTTACAAAAATATCAGCGAAACTTTTTTGTCATTTTTTGGCAGTAAATCCTTCACACAATGCCCTAAAGACGAGGGCCCGAGCTGTAGTTACAAACAATCATCAGTAACAAGCATCCTGGGCTCAATCTCGGAGACAAGCTCAGACTTGTCCTCCGTGTTTCTACCTGACCCCTTAGACCCAGATGGTGTAACCCGTATGGACCTGGCAAAGGCAGAAGCTATCATCACCGAGTTACCGGTCACACATGAATTCAATCTAGATTGTTTGCAGTGTTTTCTGACTATTCTAGCACAAAACAGCCACGCCCCTGATCCCGTCTGGGACAGGATTTTGGCGGCAATGCGCCAGCAGAGCCACCACCTACCGGGACCATGACTATAACATGTGATATCTAATTATACATAATGTTCTTACCGTCTGCTTCATCCTCATGCTGTATCGACAATCATCCTGTTCCGCTACTTACCTTCATACTAATAATGATAAACAATATTAGGGACACACGTCCCATATTTGACACACAAATGTATTTTCTTTCATGAACCCGGCCCAAAACCCAGGCCCCACCACAACCAGGGTCCCCATAGTCAACAAGACTGCGCCTCTGATGAGTTCCACGATGGTACGAAATGCCACGAAGTCTGAATCATATATAACCGATGTGTGATGTGATTTTGCGATCATTATACACAACTAGTACCAAAAAAATTTGTTTACTGGCATCCCCAGACCTGCGGGCATAAAGAACCAAGAAAACGTAGGCCCACATGTCTCTATCTCAAAGAAAATAACTGAGAGCTATAGAACAATGTTCCTGCACCATAAAAAAATGATGCAAGAGGATTTTTTAAGCACACCACCCCAAAAAACGGTTGCACCGCCAAAAAACATTAGCACCACCAAAAAAATCAAAATCAAATTTTTTTTTAAACACTTCTAGCACCGCCAAAAATGGCTGCACCACCAAAAAATTGCCATGCACCTCCAAAATGTGCACCACCAAAAAGTGGTGCACCGCCAATAAACTGCACTGCCAAACCGCCGAAAAGGCAACCAAGCACCGCCAAAAAAGGCCACACTGCCAATTTCTGGTACACGTATGCCCATATTTGGGCATACTAGCTCCCACTTCCGGTCCACCAGGGGGAGAGTATAAAAGGAGCTGACTTGCAGAGCTCAGATCATTCAGACTTGGTCTCAACAAGAGAACAAGCGTCAGGCAACATAAAATTTTCTAATCTTTTAGACTAGGTCGTTATTACGCTTAGTTGTATATAATGTTCATAAGACACAGGATTTTGTTTGAAAAATAAACAATGGCAGATTTTAACAGTTTGATGTTTTCTTTAACCGTTTAACACTCAAATTTGTTCAATAAAATTTCAATTTTCTCATAGAAGATGCCCATTTGTTGACCAAGAGAACTGTTTTTGAAAATTTACCACTGGAATGACTGGCTCGGTTATCGAGCCAGTCATTCCAGTGGTGAATTAAAAAAAATAGTCTTGTCTTAGTCTGAAAATGGACATTTCTCAAGACCACTGTAGAAGTAATTTTTGGCTGATATGAGAGTTAAAGGGTTAATCAAAACAAGTTACAAAACCAGTAATAAAGCTGTAACTCAGTAATTACAGCCATTATTCACTTTCACATACATTTATCAAAATATTAAGCAGATTTTACATATGAAAACCATCTATCTTGGAGATTGATTATTCGATTACACGTAGATTTGGATTTCTGTTCGTCCGCAATCATATTTTTAAAAAATAATCGTCTTTAATTGAATAATTGAATAATTGTGCAAGCCTAAGTGAAAGATGCCAAAACTAATACATACATGTATATGGTTCATTGACTAATAGCTTGTCATCGCAAAGTGAAAATGAAACAGCTAGATATAAACTATACTACTACGCTGTGTGATTTTGTAATAATGCCATAACACTGAATATGCCTGTTTGGTTTCCACATCATAAAAATTGTACTGTTTTCTATTTTTTTCCCAGGAATATTTAGCGATTACTAGGTCATCGTCAACAACATGGTAATGCACGTCGAGCTCCAGGCCACATGCAGTGCCCTTGGGTATCAAGAGGGAGACAAGTACATCAAAGAACCTGATTGTCATGGTAACTAATACTGTTAGAGAACAGTTGTTGTTAAGTGTGGTGTGAATTGACTCGAGTTGCGATGTAGTCAGAAATGTCCAAAATTTGACAGAAGGACATACTAGTTGCGAGTCAGAATTAGAGGGATTCTTGAACTATTTACTGGTCAAATTTGATCAATAAAATCAAAATATCTCCTTACTGAATAGTGAATACCCATATTACTGGAACCATACATTGTGGCCTCTACTATAAGGAGCCAGTATGATGATAGTGAGGTCACTAGGTCAAACGTAAAGGTCATTCTAACCTCACTATAAGTATTTGACCTCTGCTTTTCCAACAAGTTTTTGCGTTTAACATATCATTTATATTTCAAGATTGGTAATCCTATTGGAACTAAACTTGGATACGTGGTTACCTATAAGGTTAGGAACCAGTATGATAACCTGATCATAATGTCACGGTCACCAGGGCTTTAGATTTACCTTATTTGGGCTGACCACATATCTGGTCCGGGATCCATCAAAGCTCCTAGAAACTAGTTTTGAAATCTGAGAGGTGGATTTTGATCCATTTTAGTTTTAATAGCACCATAAGATCAACATAAATTGCCACAGAATCGATCTCTTGAGTATTTAACCCTTACCACTCTGATGTCAAAATTTTTAATTTTCAAATTAAATTAAAAGATGAACTGGTGGTAATTTTCAACAAATTTGGTGGAAGATGGTGCTGTCGTAGATATTGTTGAAAACTTAACACTAGTTTCGTTGCTATTGACACCGTAAAAGATAGAATATTGACACCAGAGTGGTAAGAGTTAATTGACTGTGCAGCAGTTAATTACCATTTATAGCAGCCAGTAGGATTTTAATGTGGACATGATGTGAATAAGCCATAGATTTATTGATGCGAGAAAACCCCTGGGACACAGTGTTCCCAGGTACAGAATAAACAAAGCATTGCGATATGTAACATAATAGCTATCAATCTATGGCCCTCATATATAAACTAAACTACATATAAGTTAATAAACTATGCATTATTGGTAAATAAACTATAACAATTATAAGTACATAAGTTGCGCATTGTCCATAAATGAACTATGAATACAGTAATAAGCGATATATATATATATATATATACAGGTAGATATCAACTTAATCATGCCTTAACCCTCAAGGTTGTCCAGAACAGTTTTGCAGTGGTCTTGGTGATTGTCCCTTAACAGACCAGGCGAAGACTATTCCAAAAAACTTAATACTGGAGTGCCTGCCTCGGTACCCAGCCAGTCACTCCAGTGGAAAGACCTTAAAGAACAACCCTCTCCTAGCCTACCAATGGACAATTTGAGCAAAATTGAGAGAATTTAAGGGTTAAAGGTTTAACTGTACAATTGGTTGTGACCCTAGCATATGCAAGGCAGCAGGCGAGCGCACATGTGGAAGGTGCAAGAATAGCGTGCAACAATTTGTGGGTGGGA